>JADNRY010000446.1:0-48002 GCA_015501585.1 Rhodocollybia butyracea | reverse complement strand
TTGAATGTAACTGACTTTGTGACCTGAATATTAGAGAGCGATGATGCTACCTCACCAGTTCCCACAGCATCTTCTGAAGCCCCTTCAGTAATCAATGTGGATTCTGATAACGGATCAGCGGAAAATGAAGGAGGAGCTTCCAAAAAAGAGATAATTGAGAATATTCTTGAGTGATGGCTTTAGATGGTATGATTGGCATTCTTACCTGTATGTACAATGCAGGTACCAAAGTCCGAAAACACAAGGCACCTATCTATGCATTTTACAATGCGGAGCCTGACATTGAGTTTGACGACGACGGGACAGCTCAGTACATTATATTCAGCTGTTCTGCATGTTGTACCCATGTCAAACAAGGCCTGAAAAGTTCCGACAAAGCATCGACTGGTCAGTAATTTGTTAATGGTTGAGTAGCTAAGAAACTCACCACATTTACCACACTGCTACCCCTAGGCGCACTTATTTGACATGCAAAGTCTTGCTGGGGTAAAGAAGCTGTTAACGCAGCTCAACAGTCAAAGAGTCTCGAAAATGCGAGAGCGGCAATCAAAAGAATTGGTAAGAAAAGCCAGAGCAAGCTTGCTGCTGCTCTGCGTACCATGAAGGGATGGGCGGAGTCATTTTCGACGCAGCCACCAACCAAAAAGGAAATACGGTTTGTCTTAGACCTACTATATTGAGCTTGGGTTGAACCATTTGTAGAGTTGTTACCGCACGCTGGGTTTCAGAATCAGCACATCCCTTCAACATTGTCAAAGACCGTTGTTATCGTTGGCTACAGAGAGAAGGCTGTCCGGAACAATACATTCCTAGCTGTGAGACTGTCTCTCGCGACGTCAAAAAGTTATATACTTGTACAAAAGAAAAACTGGCCGAAGAATTACAAGTGAGCTTCACATCCCGCAGGCCCAGCCAATAGTACTCACCATTTTATATAGGCCCAGGACAAAGAAATTCCGATAGTCATTGACTGTTGGACATCACCAAATCACCGTGCCTGGATGAGTATAGCCACGTCAAGAGTTTGAAAGGGAATGGATGGCAAGGAGAAACTTGTTACTCACCTTCTTGATTTCATAGAACTTCCTTGCTCACATTCTGGTCGTAACATGGCGGAGGCACTGGCTACAGTCCTGAAAGAGTATGGCATAGAAGACAAGGTAAGCGTTATATTTTTCCGCAAGAAGAATGCTAACATACCATAGATCATATTGATTACTTGTGATAATGCATCCGCCAACACCACTATGCTTGAGGAACTCGCAAAAGTCCTTCCCAACTTTGGTGGTCTCAACACATATGTTCGCTGTTTTTCCCATACCGTGAATCTAACGGCAAGAGGTGTACTTCGGCCGTTTGAGCCTAAAAAACCAAAGGCGGGGACCTCCGACACTGATATTGAGGCTGCTGAGCTCATGGGACTCAATGATACTGGGATAGAGGAACTCCGGGCTGAATTACAGGACCTCAAAGAGAATGGTGCACAGGAGAGAGATGATCTGGAGGGTTTTGTTGATGTGTTGACTGAGATGACAGAAACTGAAAGAGAGGAATGGAACGAGGCTGTTCAACCTCTCCGTGCAGCATTAGTTAAGGTAAGTTCTTGCTCGGATCCGTAAAGTTTAGCTTTGGGCAGCTTTTGACGTGTTACTTAAATCCTTCCCTTCCTTCCCACCAGTGCCGTCATGTTTCCTTCAAGATTATCAACTCCCCCACTTTGTTGCTCCCTCGATGGCGCGAAACGGTGGCTGGCACCAACTTCAAGGACCACATACTACCTCGTGATGTTACTACTCGGTGGAATTCTACCTACGACATGCTAGCTGCCTTCATCGAAATGAAGGATGTTGTTAATCTGTTTCTGGACTGAGCATCCAACGGTTTATTGGACTATTGCCTCTCCGAAGGCAAATGGGATGCAATTAATGATCTAGTGAGGGCTTTGAAGGTATGTATCTATTCTTTCAACGTTCAGCAGGCTCAACAACATTTTTTAGATCCTCAAAGACGCTACTCTCTTTTTTTCATCTAACTCACCAAACATATCCGCCGTTATTCCCGCTATGGATGCCATTGACGAAGTGTTTGCATCAGGAATCATTGATAGCAAGGAGCTCTGTGCTCCTCTTCGTCATGCTCTTGGTATTGGCAAAAGAACACTCAACAAATACTATGCACTTACTGACAATTCCGACATCTACCGTGTTGCTATGGGTAAGTGTTTATCTATTACAACTTGTACACCACTCCTTCAAATTGACGTATTTCTCTCGTCTAAACTGGCCTGAGGACTGGATCTGTGAGGCCGAAAATGTAACGCCAACGCATGGGTCTCGTGATACAAACCAGCTTCATCGGAACCTGCACCCATGGTTTCTGGGTCCTCGGTACGTTGGTATTATGCCCCGTTGTACCATTACTAAATGTCTGCATTCCAGAATTCAACTCCTTCATCATCAAACTCATTCTTATTGCTCATGGCAAGGCACACGACAGCTGCCATTTCAATGAGCACCACGGATGAGTTGGATCGCTACCTGCTCGACAGCTGTGTTTCAACAGACGATCCACTGCAGTGGTGGTTGATGAATAGAAAGGTCTATCCTCATCTAGCCAAGCTCGCTATCTCAATTCACACCATTCCATGTATGTTATAATATTTTTTCTTTTCTTCGTTGACTTATGCTTTCCATAGCGTCATCTGTCTCGGTCGAGCATAGTTTCTCACGTGGCCGTATCCTTATTACCCATTTACGCAATTGTCTTTGTGCGCTGACCATCCATGCCCTGATGTCCTTTGGTGACTGGTCTCGTGAGGACTTCGTTACTAATGAAGAGCTACAAGATTTTCTTGACACTAATACAGAAACTGTCGACATAGATCTAGATGATAGTACCAGTGACTGAATATTCCTTTTTGTATATTGCTTTTGTAGCTGTTCATCTCGTTACTAGTATTTATATTTTACCTTTTAGTTCATGCTTGCAGAGGCTTACGAAAGTGAGAGACCCGACCCGTAACCCGACCAGAAGGGTAACCCGATCCCGAGTGTAACGGGTTCAGGTTTTTCTACAGGTCGGGACGGGCTGACTTTGGGTGTCCCGAACCCGACCCGAGCCCATCACTAGGCCTAGGTGAGGGGGAGGAGGTGGAATATTGGGAGAGTGCATGAGAGGCATATGCAGGTCTCTATAGGGTCTACAGCAGACCTATTCATGCCCCTAACAAAGGAAATTGAATTAGAATTGACTAAGATATGGGTGATGTACAAAAACTCACTTTTGGCTAGGGGTGAGGGGGAAGAGGTGGAACACTAGGAGTAATTGCATGCAGGTCATATGCGAGTGTTTAGAGGGTCCATACCAGACTTATTTGTGCCCTCAACAAAGAAAATTGAACTAGAGTTGACTAATATATGGGTAATTTACAAAAAACTCGATTTTGGCCTAGGGATGAGGGGAGCAGGTGGAACATTAAGAGAAATTGCATAGGAGTTATGTACGAGCCTGCAGAGGGTGTTTATACAATTTTCTTACCCTCTGGATTAACAAAATCCAACCAGAATTGATGAAGATATGAACAATTTGTTAAAGCCCCTTTGCTGCTCACTGAGCGCTTAAAAAGATTGGTTGCTGCTCATTGTTTGCAAAATTTCGCAAACGCCTGGGAGCCAACTTCCTTTTTTGGACTCCGGCCAATCTTTTTAGCACCGCAGTTTTTTGCTACTTCTATGGCCTTTCCTTCTTCTCTAATGCTTTCCTAAGCACTTCTGTTAAATTTGAGGCCAGTATATGGCACTATTTGTGCTCACTGTTGATCACAACCATCTGAAGAAAGCAGTTGGCTCTCACGCCCAAATACTCAAGTCACATGCCCTTACGACTTAACCACATGTCATGTTGGACTTAATATGTGTCAGTTCCCAGGCAACACTCCTGCTCTCGCTCTTCCATCATCTCTTTCTGCCCTTCATTGTTTCTCCCTTTCCACTATTTCATGCTATCTTACAGTAAGTTCTTGTGATGTCTATCCTGTTTGTGCACTAATGCTGCACTGGTTTAGTGGTTTCCTGTTGTCAAACCTGGTATGTTTCTGACACTGTTCCTATGTTCATCTGCACTTTTTCTCTTAGGTGTTTTTTTGTGTTTCATTGCATAGGGTGAGACTTTTTCACTTCCGTTGGTCACCTATCTGATGTTTTCTTCTATGTCTAGTCATCACTCACCTTCCACTGTCCTTTCCGTCTACCTGTCACTCTCATTTGTCCCTGCTCATTACATTACACCACTCAATGCCTCCATCTCTCTGCCTCACCTTCTTCGCTTCACACATTCTATCCCTACTTGCTTGCATGCTTCTACCATTTATGTACCGCTCAGTCCATAATCTTTTGTAGAGTCCTCTTTGACTACTGTAGCACTGTCCAAAAATAGAAATGAATCAAATACACATCTTTAGACGTCTCTTTTGTTTGATATATTCATAAGCCATGAAAGCTGAGAAAAGCAATACTAGGATGCCCTAGTCTTGTTTGGGGTGACTCAAGCTAACTTAAGTGAACATAAGCCAACTTAAGCCAACTTAAGCTGCCCTGGTTACCGCTTTAGCCAACCTGTCAAATTTGACAGCAACTCTGAGTTGCATCAAGTCAATCTCCAGTCAATCACAGCAACTTTAGACAGAGTGATAGCGTGAACCTTTGATTGAGTTGTGGGAGTAACTTACCGGCCGGGAGCCACTTAAGTTGGCTTCTATGCCTTAAGTGGCCTTTAGCTGCCTTAAGTTTAGGGGTACTTTTCCTGATGAATAAGCAATAGAGTAGAAAAGACAAAAGAGATGAACTTTGGTGCACTGTGGACCACTGTGGGAAAGTAATGAGTACCGAAAGAGTCGGTTGATATATTGGGCCGAAGGTATGGCCGATAAAGGCATCTGAAATGTGAGTGCCAAAGTAGGAGTGAATTTGTGAAGTCCAAAGATATATCAGAAGGGATAAAATAGAGAATGGAGTTTCAGAGCCGCCAGAGGGCATTGGAACTATCCGGAGCTGTGAGAGACTGTGAGAGAAGGTAAGGGAGTCTCAGAGAGTCTTGCAATAAGTTGGAACATCTCAGAATAATGACAGAAAGGCATGAATGTAACAATCCCCCATCTCTTCTTGCTGGTGTGGACCACAGTGATAGGTTTATGGTTAGTTTCCTTTTCTTCTCTTTACCCATTGTTATCTCACCATTAATTTTTCCAGGGCAAGCCCTGTATCACTCATGTTATTAACCTTAGGGTTCTTCACTGTACGTACCATATACGGTACTGAATATTTTCACTGTAATACAGCACAGTGCAAGTATGGCAGTACAGTGATTTATGGTTTATTTTTTTGCTCGACGGTATGGTACAGTGAAAATACAGCCGTATTACGGATTACAGATGGTACAGACAACACTTAGCACAAATGGGAACCACAAGTACTTGAAAGTATCTGAGTGCTTATAAATGGTATATAGACATGTAAGTATGTATTAAATATGTAAGATGTAACAGTAAGTACTTGGGCCAAGCATCAAAGTTACAAGCCATTATTGAAGTGGGCCGCACGGGTCATGTGACCCGCGGAACAGTGCGGCTCACTTGCGGCTCACTTATGAAGGTGTGCATCATCAGGAAAAGCTGTTTTTGCCTAGGTGACCCCAGAGTGGCCTAAAGCAAACTAGGTGACCTATGAATCCTATGGCATCCTAGGAATTTGGGCTCATCCCTTGCCGGTCAAGGCTCTTGAGGATTCCCTAGGGTATCCTAGGCAAACCCAGGGCAAGCCTAGGTTTGCCCAGGTTTGCCCAGGTGTTCCCCAGGTATTCCCCAGGAGCACCTGGGCAAACCTGGGCAGACCTAGGCTTGCCTAGGGAATCCTCAAGAGCCTTGACTGGCAAGGGACGAGCCCAAATTCCTAGGATGCCATAGGATTCATAGGTCACCTAGTTTGCTTTAGGCCACTCTGGGGCCACCTAGGCAAAAACGGCTTTTCCTGATGATTGTGCAACTTTGCTGGTACTTAACTACTAATGTATATAGTTAAACTTCAAGTTCTTCCTTTAAATTAGAACAATTTAGATTGTATTTGTCTACAATGCACAGCCACCTGGCAGTATAACTGTATATGCTGTAATACAGACATACAGTACGGGAAAATATGAAACTTCCTGTACCGGATACAGTACAGTCAAAAGTCAGAAAATCTGGTATGGTACGGAATATTTCCCGTAGCCTACAGCCGTATACTGTACGCTACGGTTACAGTGAAGAGCCCTAATTAACCTAGCACTTAACGCTATCAGGCCCTCTGAGCCTGACCATGTCCATCTTGCCTTCTGGTCCACAATCCTTGATGTTGAAGGTTTGTTGATGCTGTTGGGGCAGGTTGCCAAGTTTAAGTCTCATAAGATAATGTTCGGTGTTGGTATGTGTCTTATCAGAATATTTTTGTGCAATACTAATGTCTTTTATGTCATCAGATTTGGTCAAAGCTCATGATATTGAAGACTTCAATGACATGCCTGAAATGTCTTTTTCTGAGCATTTAGGCTATGCATTGTCTTAGTTAATTGTCAATATTTTAACCTCGTTATAAGCCTGATTGGGAAATATATCATTTGAAATCTTGCTATAATTTTATTACATATATATCTTTACTTTTATTTGTCTGACTTGCAGGTACTTGCGAGTCAGTCAAAATTTCCTAAAGCTTGACCTGTGACTTGTGTCAGATCCGTGGGAAACAGGGATCCGGATCCGCGAGTCAGATACTTGTGGGTTTTTCCACAGGTCTTACCTGTGAGCACCTGGGAAGACCCGGACTTGTGGACATCTCTAGTATGTATTATAAAATAGGTAAGTCTTTACTAATACTTATTAGTACAAATACCTGTAGGTACTTGCAAACTTGCAGGTAATTTACCTGTGAGTCAAAGATCTGTCCCCCCCAGATTTTTTGCAGGTCACAGGTCAAGGCTTTGGGCCACAGGTACTTGCACACCAGAACCAAGTATACTTGGATCCGGACTTGTGGACATCTCTAGTAGGCCATGACCCCTAGCTGCCCAGGTTTTGCCTAGGCTTTTGAAGCTTTTTAGTAAGGTTAATGTAACAAAAGTGTAGACTAATAAGACCAAATATGTGGTTGCCTGAAGGGGCATGTGCTATGAGCTGTGCAATTCATTATCCCTGTGTGTCACTGTTGCAACCATGTTCCTGACTGCAACCCTCTTTATTCTTATGAGTATAAATCAAACACTGCTCATTTTCATGGCAAAACAATTGAATATCCATGGCTGTACTTTAATGCTCTAGGCCCCTCCATATGTCAAATGAATCCAGGATGGTGAATTGACACACTTGAAATTCACTATGGGGACTGGAACCACAGAAAACTTGTTGGGATGTGTAAGTTCTGCCTTCCGCTTGTGTTGCTAAACTGATGTGACTATTTCTGTTCAATGTAGCTTGCCAGCTCTTGAAAGAGATTCATACTGCAAAGCTTGCATACATTCAGAAGCGGGATCACTTTTGCGGCCTTTGTAGTATCTATGAACTCAAAGTGGATGGATGGAATAAGTGGGACCGGTCACCTTGCTCTGATCCCAAGACCAAGAATGCGTATTCAGTCTACTTTCATACTAACACTCAAGGCAAGCACCCAGTATAAATCAAGAATTTCCTTGGAAAAAGATTGCACTTACAGCGAAGATATATACACTGAAGTAGCGTCGGAGGACTGCAGCTTGAGACTTATCCAATTGTTGACGAAGACTCCAGGTTTGACTGAATAGACTCTCGATGAAACTCAAGGAAAGAGAGAGGTATGAATTATGTTTCTCGGAAACAATGTTTTGTAGCAAGGACCCGAAGAATATGCGCTAGTTTTCTCTCCCATCCAGACCAGACAGCTTGGCGAGTTCATCGATGTGGACTCTCTCGGGTTTAGCCAAAAGAAGGTCAGCGAGTTTAGCCTCTGTTACGACCGAAAGACAAGCCGATTCTTCATGCTATACAACCAAGTCACGATTCTCAGCAAATTCCAGTATGGCAAGATTTTGGGGTCGAGAAACGTAGTCAGATCTGTACACAGTACTAGTTCACATAATGTCGTTCTAATCATACATTGAACAGACTAGCTGTCACTGGGGGAGGATAAGTATGTAGTAGTATGTATCATATCAGTACTCAGAACCCCAGCAAGTACTGATCCATTAGAATACATGCCCATCCATATGTACATATCATCTAGGGGTTCATCAAGAAAGAAAGACGTGTTCTATGTAATCACTACATACATCCACCCGAAAAAGTCCTGTATAGCAATAAAACCCAATTTGATACATATATATCGATTAGAATCAACCATCTCCTATCTTATCATATCGTACTCCCATCGTATACTACAAAATATTAAGAATCAAGAATCGACGAATCACCTCGGCGCCTCATACGCAGGCGGCGCATGCCCCTGCTCCGGCATCCCCTGCTGCTGCAACCGGCTCTGCAATATCTGGATCAGGTTATCTGTGGGTATCTGTTCCAGCCGCGCATCAGCATCCGACCCGGACCCGGACCCAGCCCCCGACCCGGCCACACTGGGCGTAGGCAATGCCCCTGAAGTCAGCGATTCCCCCGTCTGCCCGAATTCCCCACTCGACCCCACCGTCCGCACGTGCCCGTGCGAAGGCGTCCACTCGCCCGTGGGCACGGGGGAGTACCGGGGTTTTTCGACGGGGAAGCTGTTTGAGTTGGAAAAGGTGGAGAAGCTGGGCATGGTGGGAGGGGGCCGGTGTTGCGGGGGTTCTAGGGCGTCGATGTTTAGGTTCTGAGATGTTTGGCGGCGGCGTTTGAGGAGGAAGAGGGCGAGTGCGAGGAGGGTGAGGAAGGCGACTAAGGGATAGGTTAGTCAATATCGCTAGGTATTGGGGTGGCAGAGAGATTGGATCTGGTTACTTACCTCCACCGACAACTGCGCCTACGATGGGCCCTATGAGACTCTTGTGCTGGGTGTCACTATTGGAGCTATTCGGGTTACCCGAGTTGTTCGAGCCGCTGCCGCTTCCGCTTGTCCCATTATTAGAAGCCGTGCTATTATGTCCGCTACTGAGATCAACCTGTGCACCATTGACCAGCGCGAACACCGCTTGCGTCTGACTCCCCAGGTCAAACGGCGCGGGAGGTCCAATCCAGGAGTTTGCGTAAACGTTACTACCGGGCGTAGTCGCCGCAGATGTAATTGTGTTGTACTGATTCGGAAAAGCAGATAAGGTTTTGGGTTTAGCTTTTTGGGGGGGTTATAAGATGATGAGGGGAGAGGCTCACCTGAACACCTAAGAAACTGCCGATATAGGTTAACAAGTCCGCAGGTCCTTGAAGAACGTGATACAATGCCCCGATGCCTTGAACGATGGTCGAGTCTCCTGCACCTTTCCCAATGTCTAGAGGTGCGAAGGTCAGATAGGATCACAGAATCCGTAAGAATAAGAAAAAAACGCACTGACGATGCCATTGGGCGCATTGCACAGCGTGTTCGCTGCAAGGGTGATATTGACAATATTAGATCGCCTGGATATACACTGTCAGTCAGATCTTTGATACATGATGTGCTTCTTATGATTGAAACAATCAACGACACTGACAAGGTATCCACAGACACACTCTGTTGTCCGAGGGTGGTACTTCCAGGGAGCATCGCGAGGCCTTCCATGAACCATCCTGTGTGCTCTAGCTGGTACGAGCCCGCGCCCCAAATGTTACCACAGCCAGCACTAGCGTTCGCGGAAATCGAGGCGGCTCCATTACCTGGGCTGGTAACCTGCATGACATCGATCATGAATGCACCAGAATCTGTAGCGGCGCTGAGGTACGTGGTATTGCTGGTGGCTTGAGCCAGATACGCCGAGAGCCTGGGGGAAATACTGAGTATAGGTGGACAAAAAATGGAGTTGGGAGAACTGACGTGAAGAACATGCTAAAAGAGAGAGGCACTCATGAGAAGGAAGTTTCGCAAAGAGAAATCAGGACGACGAACGCGGTATTAATTCCGTATAACGTTGTTTCGTTCACATCTGATACCTGTATACCCGAGTCTGTAAGCCTTTGCAAGTTCCACACACACACACAAGTCCACTTGCCCAAAACATCCCCCCAACCAGTGTCGCTGCATCGAACAGTTCCATCACTATTTCCTTCACGAACAAAGATTGAATACACGCACCACCACCTGAGCACGTTTTCCCAACGTTGAACGACTTTGTTGGCATCGTGCCCGAGGCCACATTCGCAGGAGAAATTGTATAATTTCGACAATATTCCCATACCTGTATCGCTAGGTTGAGCATTGCCGAGTCCTTGTAGACTTGATATGCACGCATCGCATCGATGCCCTCATTACTGATAACCGGACCTATCAGTTATGCGCAGAATCTGAAACGAGTTGAACGTACACTCCGATCTTTACGGACGAACCGGATTACGATGAGTATCAGTTATAGTAAGGATCAAGGAATGGAAATGCGATACGAACACTGAAGCAGATGTTAGTAGAGGAAGAGTAGAGGAAGAGTTATGAACTTTTACTTATTGGCACCCTGGAAAGTTGCGGTCGCGAAATACCCAGTGACTTGGTTTTTGTACGTAGTAGTATTGCTGTAGAGGTCGGAGACGGCCAAAACAGAGTAAAAATCAGCGTTGACTGTTTCCGAGAGTGAGTAGATGATAAACCGAAATAGCGTCGAACCCACAGGAAGTTCCAAGGGTGAAGGCCTCTTGGATGGCTGCTGCGATGATTGCCTGACGGTCTTCATTGGATGCAGTGATATTCGTGCTCTATACGCTGGTCGTTCAGTGAGTGTACAGTTTATTGAAAACCGATCAACGTACGCTCCAACTCGACGGTACTACATACTCGGCAACTACGGCGCGCGAGATGAGTAGTATTAGCACTGGAAGCCAATGTAGAAAGCACATCAAGTGCTAAGAGCAGAAAAAGTATGGGAGAACAGCGCTGAAACAGCGCCGTACAAGAGGAGGGAGAAAATTGATGCTCCTGAATAAAACCAGTTCCCTCCGAAGCCTTGGTGGGAAAAATCCTGTGCGACAGCGGGTTGACGCGAACTATACAATGTCGGACCGTGATGCGTGATGCGTGAGTTTCTTCAGGTTTCTTCGTGCTCTGATGGTAGTGATGGGGCTTGGACCGTCGCACAATCATATTCATAGTATTTGTACTCCCTGGGCACGATAAAGTATTTCCCAGTACGTATCTGTACGTTTCATGGGCAACGCTGATTGAACGCTACCACTGACGTTGATGCAAGTTGGTTGCAGGCTGGGTAAAGGAAGACTTTGCTCGCCGCTATACTTATCATAGCCAACTACTAAACCAAGTCCAATCTCCACCATGATGGCGCTCTATAGTGGGGTAGACAGAGGCATGACTCACTGGCAATTGAGGTGCTACCTGCGCTGCGTAAGCTGTTGCCTGAGTGGTCAGATGTACTACTAGTATCACACTGGACTGCCTGGACACCTTTTAAGTGAGACTATAGTATCAGTACAACGGGGGACATGTCAGTAAGGTTTGTTAAGGTAGTGTATATCGAGTTGGATCTGTTATCAACGGTCTAACAAAGTTCATGGCGATGAATCTCTCTAATAATAGAACTTAGTAACGCTTTTTCGGAACAGCTCATGGGGTCTTTTTATAAGTACTTACTTCAAGTAGGTGTTCTATCTCTGCTAGTTGCTTACCCGAATTGGCTAATCAATTCTTAAACATAGTGCCTCATAGTCGGTGCCTCAGAGAGTCAGACTGTCGAGGTAAATTAATGATCTACATCGTCACTAGTAGGATAAATATATAAACTTTGAAATATGCTTCACCTCAGTTGTTCGTGGAGCAACTGAGGGAATCCGATCTAAATTATCAGCTATACAGTACTGTAAGTATCGTCAGTGCCCGAAAGAGGAAGCCAAAGTTGTATGTATCTGGCCCAGCGAGTACGTGCGGAGTATACTTTCCCCTACTCTGTATGTATACCACTCGTACGACCCAAACAGGTCAGTTATGTTCTCCCCAACACCGGTTCTCCCCCAACCGAATCCTCTCTACTTCCACTTCCCCGCTTGCCTCTTCTGCCGCACATAATGATGATGCATCTCTATACATATGTGCTTCACGAGAGCATGGCGCTTTGCATAACTGACCCGAAGTTGTCACCAAGCTATCTTGATTGCTCGCTCCTGCTTCAGCGGCTTCAGCTCCACTCCTGATAAGAAAGACGCCAACCGGTTACCAGACAGCCTGCTGAGTAGCCGGGGAGAGGCCAATGTACTCCGACTTCGTTATCGACAGCGCTACAGTCGTTTGCTGCTTCGAGCTCTATGAGACTAGCGCTCCAGCCATGAAGAACATGTAGTTGGGCGTTGACCTACACTCCTATACATGTCCCGGACCCAGCGTGTAGGAGTCTATCGTATACCCGCGTAGACTGAGTCCTATCCCCGGTGCGTTGTGACTTGTTGTGGGGTCCCGAGTGTCGAAAGATAGTGCAATAGTCCAATGAGTCCAGGATGTACCAGGATGCGCTACCCGCTCGACACACAGACTCCAGTGCCAGTGCCAGTGCCAGTGGCGGTCCGGCTCGTTGGTACTACTTATGGTGCTGGTAATCCTGCTGCAAATGCGAGATCAGGCCTTGTACGCACATGCCCACATGCCCCAGATCACTGAGCTAACACTGAGCCAACGATGGGTCGATACTGAAGTTGTCCGCCATTAATAGTAAATACCCTCTCTAAGTCTTCATCGGGGAGAGGGTCCAGTGATCCCGTGAGCTTCATGTTTGTTGGTAGTGTGTTCCGGCGGCGGACATGCTCCGATTCTAGAGGAAATTGGATAGCATTCGCCGGAAGTATGTCTTCTGCGATGTCCTTGGTGATGCCTTTGGTGACGGGGATCGTGTAGTCATGCCTACTAGGGAAGTATGTTCCGAGTCGTCGTCACCTCGTTCTCATGATCATTGGGAAGCGGATCATTCGCCTCCCAACGGCTACTAGGCTGGGTAAGGAAAGGAAGGAAGGAAGTGAATTACTCGGCACGGTCCAAGATCTGAACGCCGAAGGAATCCACCCTCTAATTTGTGTCCAAAGTGTATGAGGGTGTGCTACACAAGGAGGAGAATATGTTATGCAACAACTACTACTACTAGAATCCTGTGGAGCCTTAAGTTTATCTATAATCCTATTTAATTGTCCAAAATCTAATAGTCCGTATCTATACAGTGTATCTACAATTAGCTGAATTGCTGAATTACTAATGTTCACATCAACGTGTACTTCGGAGGGCTACCGCTACCATACTCTTTGAATCCATAACCATTATCCATGCCGTCTGCACTTGTTAAATCTGAAGAGAATGACCTTCTGGAGAGAGTAAATCTGCTTGAATTCCGCGCGTGCGTCGGGTACGAGTTTACGTTGGACAGAGAGTGCGTCTGTGACACACTGGTAAGTTGTCGTTGGCGTTTAATTATGATAAATAGTACGATCCCAACCATGGAGAGGAACGCAACTAACAGGACGCTATCAAAGAGATGGATGCAATTAGGGATTAAACAACCTACCGCCACCAGCAATTCCGCCTGCAATAGGTCCTGCAAGACTCGTGGGGCGGGTATTGTTACCACCACTGTTTGTGCTCGTTCCATTGCTGCTTTCACTGGCGAAGATGACCTGCGCAGCATTTACCAGGCCAAATAGAGCCTGCGTCTGATTCGAAGTGTCATAGGGTGTGGTGGGTCCAATCCAAGAACCAGCATAGATATGGCTGCCGGGAATAGTCGCCGCGGCCACGATTGCGTTGTACTGAAAAGCAGGGGACTCGGTTTGCTTACCATTACGCGATAACAGAGGAACTCACCTGAACACTCAGGAAGCTCCCAATATATGCTGACAAGTCGGAAGGTTCTCGTATAGCACGATATAATGCTCCGAGGCCTTGAACTAGCTGTGAGTTTCCCACACCTCCTCCAGCGTCTGAAAGTGAAAGTTCAGACGGAAAACCTAAGTGGAGTGTAAAGTAAAACACACTGATGATGCCATTAGGTGCATTACACATCGGATTTGTCGCCAGTGTGACATTGACCAGGCTGGACCGCCTAGATTCAAACTTTGTAAGCACTTGCTAAAAGTCGCTATGATCAACACTGACAATGAATCCACGGTCGAATTCTGTCGGCCAAAGATAGTATCACCAGGAAGCGCCGCTAGACCTTCCATAAAGTACCCTGCTTGGTCGATCAACCAATCTCCACCAGGAGTAGGGCTCCAAATATTAGTGCAAGTAGTATTAGCACTATTGCTTGCTGATATTGCCGCTTGTCCGTTTCCCACACCGGCAGCATCCATTATGTCGATCATAAATCCTCCAGAATCTTTGGCGGCATCGAGGTACGTTGCATTGTTGGTCGCTTGTGATAGATACGCCGAGAGGCTGGTAGTAAAATCAGGATCACCTCGCATCGCTGGACAAAAGTCGAAAGTCAAAACTCAACGTGAAGAAAAGGCTGAAGACAACGTCAGGGAGATACCTTTTCAGAAAAAATGAGTACTAACGCAGTATTTCCCCCATATAGAGTAGTTTCGCTCTCGTTTGTGCTCTTCATACTATCTGTAAGCCTTTGCAAGCCCTACGAACATATCTACTTACCCAAAACGTTCCCCCAGCCAACGTCGCTATGTCAAACAGTTCCATCACCATTTCTATCATAAGCATAAGACCGAATACACGCACCACCACCTGGGCAAATCTTTCCAACATTGAACGACTTTGTTGCTATCGAGCCCGCGGCTACATCTGCAGGGGAAATCGTGTAATTTCGAACATATGCCCACACTTCTGTGGCTAAGCTGATCATTGCTGGGTCCCGGTAGACTTGATACGCGCGAATCGCATCAGTACCTAGATCACTGAAGGCGGCAATAAGTAGTGCTTTCTTGCCAGGAGTAGATCCCACATCAGCTCGACCTACAGATCAAACTATGTAATAGGTCACTATTAGTAACTATTATTGAACATTGAAAAGTCATACGGACACTGCGGATAAGTGTCAATAACACAGTCCAGAGGAGAAGGTGAGTATGATGCCTACATAGAATCAGTGCTTTGCGGATTGAAGGTGGTGGTTTTGAAATAAGTAGTGACTTGATTTTTGTACACAGTCGTGTTGCTGTACAAGTCGTAGACAGCCATGATAGAATAAAAATTAGCATCAACTTTTTCCGAATCTTAAATGAGTCCAGGCTCGATGATAGACAAAACTAAAGAGTTGACCCACGGGAGGTTCCATTGGTGAACTCCTGCTGGATGGCTGCACTGATCGTTGATTGACAATCTTCGCTGGATGCGGTGATATTTGTGCCCTATAGGCGGTACCCAGCTTTTCAGTGGGCAGTTTATATAGAGAACAGGTCAACGTACATTCCAAGTCGAGGGTATCACATAGTCGGCAGCTAGTGTGCATGAGATAAATAACAGTAGTGGACACCAATGGAAACAGCCTATTAAGTAGTACATTGAGCGACCGAAAGAAAGGAGCGGAGGATAAAGATCGTAGAACGTTATGTGAAAAAAAGGGAAAGTATGCAGAGAAGGTGTGTCCTTTCGTATTTGGATTTTGTATCCGCCTCAGGGATGATGTTCCGCCCAAAGCGGATCTGAAGGCTGTTGCTGTAAAGATAATGGAAGAAGAAGTCTCCAGTCTTAAGTTTGGCATTTGCTTATCTGTAGTTGATGGAGGACTGTCATCAGTGATCAACGAACAGCTCGATATCGATAATCGGTGTATGTACCCCGTACAGAGCCGAAAACAATACAATAGTAGTTAGACAGAATCTAATATGAGACCTCAACTCATTTCATATTTTAATCCATCACTGCCCAAAGAATTATCTTCAATGCTCTCAAAATTAAATCACATATTACATATGCTGTGTCCTCGAGACTAACATCATCTATGCGCCACTCCCCAGTTCAGACAGATTGGCCCATCTAATCTCCGTAAGTTTTTGAGCGCAGGGTAGCCAAGCCTGTCACGGCCCAGACTCAACCCCTAGTAGTACTAATTGGTTTGTTTATTTTACAGTGCTGCTATTGCCCTCATTTAAATAGTGCGCATCTGAGTCATCATGTAGCTTAGGCTATGAGAACCCCGGCCGTCGTTGGAGAAAAATACGAACATGAGTATCAATGTAAAGCAACCAAAATATGATAAGCCTTTCCGCATGAGATCAGATAGGTTCTTGTTGTTGGAGTATTACTCCGTACATACGAGGTTCAGTATACTTTGCTTTGACATCTCTTTGGTATACGCCGTTAGCTTACTAGATACTGTACAGTTGGTACTATACCACGCTAGACGGCGTCTTCGAGCTCCCTCAGTTGGTTTTCATTACCCACTGAGGTGAGCTCGTTCGTATTCATTCTGTTTCCCTAACTTATGATATATTCTAGTTTAATTCGTTCTGTAAACTAGTCAATACGATCCCAGTGATACTTCGAGTAAATCAACTCGTTATTAATAAGTAACTATACCTGTAAACTAGTCAATACGATCTAAAGTGATTAAACTAATCAGTAAACTAGATAACAGGTAAGTAAGAAAGATACGCACCCCAGTGATACTTCGAGTAAATCAACTGGGGTGTTAAGTCAAACAAAGTACAGATTAAATACGCCTGCGTGGTAAATAGATATCGCGAAGAAAATAAAAGGAATAAAGTTATACTTTTTTGGAATAAGGAAGACCAAGGGAGTAGGGATCATCCCTATACTTATCCCGGGGATGAACACGGTCGCGGGACTCCTTCTACCGGACCGCACAGATCTACGACACCGAAGACGTCGAATTCCTTCATTCGTTGGATTTCTTTCTGTATTGCTGGCATCCATCGTTCCGGATCCTCCAAGGCTTTAGAATAGTTCTTCGGTACTGGTGGGAGTCCGACGGCTGAGAATGCTGCATTAAACGTTGAGTCTAACTCTGTTGGAAGACTGTCAGCTAGGCTCGTGAAGTTAGCACGAGGGCGTTTGGAAGTTGTGGCCCAGTCTTGTCCTGTGTCATTTCCGTCTCGTTCTCGGTCCTCGAATTCTTTGCTGGCTACCGCGATTGCAGAAGGATTTTTACTGCGAAGAGAGCGGCGGAGCATAGGGGCCGGTTGTTCCTGGGAATTCTTGGCGGGAGTAACCGGAGTTTCGGCGCTAATGGGTTCGATCATTTCTTCTTCGACATCAGCTGGCCTCAGGGTTGCGGTGTTGTCGAGTTCGTTGTCGAGTTCGCCGTCGTCTCTATACCCGACATCTCTCTCCCCTCCAGCTGGTGGCAAGATAGCAGGAACCCTCTCGTCAAATGACACATCTCGGCTTGCAATGACTCGCCCAGAGGACAAATACAACAGATAGACTCCCCTTTCTCCATACCCAACCATCCTTCCAGGTACCGCGCGAGGATCCAACTTTCCTGGCTCACCATTTACAATCGTCGCCCATGCCATTACCCCCCAAGGCCGAAGGTGAGCCACGTCCATACGTCGCTTATACCACAACTCAGCTGGTATCTTGAATCCAGTTCTACTCGTGGGCAAGAGATTTTCTGTGTACACAACATAGGCACATGCATAGGTCCAAAGATAAGGAGGGAGCCCGGATTCGACCAGAATAGTGCGAACATGGTCAAATGTTACGCCATGTTTCCGTTCAGCTACCCCGTTAGCAGCAGAGGAATATGCGGGGATGACTTCCAGTTTGATACCATTTTTCTCTGCCCAAGTCCGCCATAGGTCCCCAGTGAATTCTTTTCCTCCATCTACTCGCACAGCCAGGAGCTTCTCTCCTGTCTCATTTTCCGCCAATGTCTTGTACTTCGTCATGGCCGCAAGTGTCGATGTGGCCTCTTTATTCGGCAAGTAGTAATCCTTTGTCATAGCAGAATGCCCGTCGATGATTGGCATAGAGTAGTAGAAGCCGCCTAGAGACCGAGTTCTCATCGGACCCGTCAAGTCGATATGGACTCGTTCCAGCAGTCTAGATTCCACTGAAGTTTTTCCATCGAATGGCCTCCTCTTCGCCTGTCCAATGTGGCATGGGCCACAGTCCGAAATATCTCCCCTGTCCCCTATGACCTTTAGACCATCTACCAAGCCCTTCTCAACAGCCATCTTTATCCTAGTGATTCCGGCGTGTCCGAATCTCCGATGCCATCCGTCCCAGTCCACTGGCCTGTTAAGCGATCGTACCGTCAAGGCAACCGCCATTGCTTGCTTCTCTTGTAGCTGGTATAACCCTCCAGATCCGTAGCCTGTCAAGAAGTGGGTTCCTTCAGGCGAGAAGAACTTTGCCATCCCCCTTCCGAAGACAATAGTCACTCCCTTGGCATCCAATTTCGAGATAGAGATCAGGTCAGATGATACTTTTGGTGCATGGAGGGCATTTTCGAACGTAACTACCATGGTAGAACCGTCATCTCGTACAAAAGTTTTCTTGGCGCGTCCGTAGCCGATGACTTCCAAGGTGGTTGAGGCTTCCGAGGAGCGACTGACGCGGGAACATGGAGTATAAACAACAAAGTCAGACCTATCTCTGAAGAAATGGTCCGTGGCTCCCGAGTCGGCAAAGGTCTCCCCTATCGGTTTGTCCTTCATAACTGATAGCGCAGCGTAGTGTTGTACAGGTTCTCCTATGGTGGCAGTTGCATTTGCCGATGATGATGGAGCGTTAGGCTGTCCAGATTCTTTCTTCCCTCGCCACCACGCAGGGTACTGCCCCTCCTTTCCGCCTCCCTTCCTGAAGCACTCTTCGGCTAGGTGACCTGTTCTCGAGCAGTTTGTACACTTCTTTTCGGGATTCCTCGGAGATGATCCTTGTTTCTCGAGATGTTCGATTCGATTTTGGAGTGCTGCAATGAGGTTCGCTTGAGGCAAGTTCCCGCCAGAGATGGCTACGTCTGGGCGGTTACTGCTCCTTGAGTGTTGGTACGTGATATGCTGAATGATAGCGGAAGGGGAGGCGAAAGTGGTGGGGTTGGCCATGATGTTCTGCATAATGGTATCAAAGGCGACGGTAGGGAAGGCAGCCAGGATTATTTCACGGAATATGGTGTCCGATACATCGTTCCCAGCGTCCAACGCTTCCTTCCTGAGCTCCCGGAACGTTTTGAAGAACCCGTCAAGAGTTTCATTGTCACGGAAGATGTGGTTCCGAAGTCGGCGCATGGCGTGAGTTTTGCGCATGTCGTCTGTTTTACCGAATTCATTCGTCAGGTAGGCCATAACTTCAGTTGCGGTTTTGTTGTCCACATCCGGGACCATCGAAGGTAAATCCGACACATAGGCTTCAATCATCCCCTTCGCTCGGTCATTCCTAAACATCCACTCCCCCAGCGATGGAATTGTGGAGTATACTGGAGTTGGAGCAGGTTCTGGAGCTCCAGGGGTGAGAGCTGGTTTCGATATCGACCCATCTGTATAACCAATAATACCTTGGCTTCTAAGGGCGGTCTTTATTTTTCTTTCGATAGGTGCCCACGCCAGGCGTACACCTCCATCGAACTTTTGGTCTTCGGGAACTTCGGGGATAGGCGGTGGGATCGCGCCGTTACTAGCCATTTCGTATTTCGGGTAAGTCTTGTTCTCGGTTTGGTGTTTTCAGTGATTATCGTTATTAATTTAGCAGGAGGCGGGGCCCATAACCTGTAAACTAGTCAATACGATCCCAGTGATACTTCGAGTAAATCAACTCGTTATTAATAAGTAACTATACCTGTAAACTAGTCAATACGATCTAAAGTGATTAAACTAATCAGTAAACTAGATAACAGGTAAGTAAGAAAGATACGCACCCCAGTGATACTTCGAGTAAATCAACTGGGGTGTTAAGTCAAACAAAGTACAGATTAAATACGCCTGCGTGGTAAATAGATATCGCGAAGAAAATAAAAGGAATAAAGTTATACTTTTTTGGAATAAGGAAGACCAAGGGAGTAGGGATCATCCCTATACTTATCCCGGGGATGAACACGGTCGCGGGACTCCTTCTACCGGACCGCACAGATCTACGACACGTTCCTACAGGTATATACAATATAGTTGGTTTTCATTACACACTGAGTTTAATTCGTTCCTACACTTGTTGCGGTACCAATAAAGTCCAGAGCACAATACGTGAAACGTAATCAAGGATGCAGAACATTGTACTTCGTCTATCCTGTGCTTTACTCACTCAGACGGGGATAAATTCAACGAGGTCAATCTCTCCAGCCGGGTACAGCTTGGTAAATTTCAGGTTGCATTTTTTGCTGCCATTATCCGTTAGCGTTACTTCCATAACTCCAAAAACAAAAATACTTGCCATATCTCGATCAATTCAGAAAGAGTACGAACTTTCCCATCGAGGAGGTTCATCATGTTCATATCTGTGTAATTTGCTCTCACTCTTGCTGCTCCCCAGTTGAGAAGGAGTGGTTCTGGTGCATGATCCAAAGCTTGTTCGTGTTCAGAGGTGGAACTTCGAACTGGATTTCTGAGGACAATGTCATCTGAGGGAGACTATTGAGACTTGGGCTCATGCGTAGAGTTGGATAAGAAGCAACTCACCAATGATGAGCTTGCTAGTAGCTTTCATAGCCTTGCGAACGTTTTGAAGAATTTTCAAACAATGTGACTCAGGCTCTCCGCGTCTGAAAGGACATCAGTTCATCTCGGGATTTTGATAGTGTATACACATACAGAACAAAGCAAACCTGGAGCAAGAGCTGAACGCTTAGTGAGGGTTTAAAACCATAGAACATACGTAGTAAAAATCACATCCCTCTGCAGCTGCATCCTTCAAGTAGTCGAAGGGCACGAAATCTATCCTCTTCCTATCGATTGCTTCAGGGTGGTATTTCTTCCAAAACTGGGGGATGAATGTGAGGGGATTATATTCTGGTAATATACCATGGTTTTACCTTTTTGGCCTCGGAAATCACCTCCGGCTGATCCTGCAGTGTGACTCGGAGATGAGGGAGCAACTTCATCAAGCGCATAGTAGCATGTCCGTTTCCTCCTCCTACATCACAGATAATGGAGTTTTCGGGTACGGAGGCCCAAGGGTACACTATAACAGATGAGACACAATGAATTGTGCGCGTTGAGAAAACAATTAAATACCTTGGATAGCCAATCCTTGGCCAAAAAGTTCACCCCCACCGACCATAGACATATTGAACCGCTGGAATTAATTTGAACTTTGAGCTATATCGGTACTTCGAACAGTAAGGCTGATATACCTCGCCTTGCCTCTTGCCTTCAGGCTTTCCATTGAGAATAATCAATCCGAGTGTATATGCTCATGTTATAATATATAGTACGCACTTGGTTATAGTACTCGTACACACGGTAACCTGTGGCCCGTTGGAAAGGTATGCCCTTGTCCTGTTCCGAGGGCTTGGTCAACGTATCTTTCAGATGTGAAGAAGCTACGAGGCCCTCGTCAGATCTAGAATTAAAACAATGGTAAGACAAAAGTTTCCTCGGAAAAAGATCGCACTTACAACAAAGATACATACGCCGAAGTGGCATCGGAGGACTGCAGTTTGAGACTTATCCGATTGTTGGCGAAGACTCCAGGCTTGACTGAATAGCCCCTCGATTAAATCAAGGAAAGAGAGAGGTATGAATTATGTTCTGCACTTACCTTCTCGGAAACAATGTTTTGTAGCAAGGACTCGAAGAATACGCGCTAGTTTTCCCCCATCCAGACCAGACAGCTCGGCGATTTCATCGATATGGACCCCCTCGGGTTTACCCAAAAGAAGGTCAGCGATTTTAGCTTCTGTTACGACCGAGAGACAAGCCGATTCTTCATGCTATAACAAGTCACGATTCTCGGCAAATTGCAGATGGCAAGTACAATTTTGAACAATACCTGAAGGGATGTCTAGAGCGAGGAGACAGAGGTCAGTATGACAAAGCCTACTCGAAAACAGCCATGCTTACTGACGTTAACAACTGTGTGTGCTGGACTTGTGACAGTGACTGCGAGCTGCGCACAAGCAGCCTCGATGATCTGAACGGCCCTTGAAAGGTTTGCCGGTGTTCCTTCTGGCGAGTCAAATGGACCTCGCTTCAAAGAATCAAGAGTAGGAACGGCCATCCCCACCGCCGCATACTCGGCGATAACATCGTGAACGGCGGTGTTGATCAAGTCTGTTAAAGCGGTGAGATGGGAGTTGTCGAAAGCCATGGAATCCAAATTTGGAGGACGACGAACTCAAGGATTGGGAGCTTTTATGAGTTCCTTCAGCGCCACCAATGCGGCAGAAGGTGAACCTGCTGTACATCGCTTTGGCATGATATCATGCAACTCCGGATCTTAGTTATGGCACAAATGCTCGATAAATAAGTACTACGACACGGCTAGCTGGGAATCGTAGTTGAATTTCGGTTGCTCTAGAGCTTTGTACTTCTTCTCACAATAAAAGATATCACTTACCAGCGCTCCAAGAGGAAGCCAGATCTTGCCAAACAAGGCCTACAATTCTCGTGCAAGTTCAGTCAGCAACTCTTAAACTCCCAGTGCTCCACTGGCAGCTAGACAGTACTTTTCCAAATGTAACCTTCCAATTCACAAGCGTTCCTCGTATGACGTAGCAAAGAAGGAAGGAAGGAAGAATCCTTGGTACGAGATGGTCAAGTTTGTTTGGTTTTAGTGCCCATCATATGACTAGATTCGCACGAGAATTGATGGCTACTTCTTGGCAATGGCTGGAGCGATGATAAATCGTATCTTTGCTATGGGAACTGCAACGGGAGAAAGCTCTGAAATTTTGCCGACGACTACCCATACTATGTATCGAACCTCATTTAGCCCAATACCTAAGATCCGGAGATATGATATCATGAAAAAGCGTAGATTCAAGTTCAGCTGTATCAGTGGTGCTGAAGGAACTCATAAAAGCTCCAAACCCCCGAGTTCATGGCTCTTTAGAGTTGTCATGGATTTCGATAACTCCCACATCACTGCTTTAACAGACCTGATCAACGCAGCCGTTCACGATGTCATTACAGAGTACGCTGCGGTGGGGATGGCAGTCCCTACTCTTGGTTCTTTGACGCGAGGGCCATTTGATTCACCCGAAGGAACACCAGAGAAGTTTTCAAGAGCCGTTCAAGTTATTGAGGCTGCGTGCATGCAGCTAACACTTACTGTGACCACTCCAGCACATGTAGTTGTTAATGTCAGTGAATATCGCTTCATTTCTCATAACCCTTACTGACCCGCGTCTCACTTGCAGAGATCCCTTCAGGTATTGTTCAACCCCAACTTTCTAGATCAGTTTGCCGAGAATCACTCGGTTATATAGCATGAAGAATCAGCGTGTCTTTCGGTCGTAACAGAGGCGAAAATCGCTGACCTTCTTTTGAATAAACCCAATGGAGTCCACGTTGACGAACTTGCGGAGTTGACCGGATTAGATGGAGGGAAGCTGGGGCGTATTCTTCGTGTCCTTGCTACGAAACATTGTTTCCGGGAAGGTAAACAAATCTAATGTATGCCTCTCTCTTCGATTTTATTGAGACAATGTTCAGTCAAACCTGGAGTCTTTGCCAACAATCGGCTGAGTCTCAAACTGCAGTCCACCGAACCCGTTGCGGCGTATGTGTCTTTGCTGTAGGTGGACTTTTTCCAAGTAAACTCTTTCGGTTCACGAACTTTATCGTCTACAGGGCTGACGAAGGCCTCCTCGCTTCGGCACATCTCAAGAATACTATGAACATGCCCTTGGGCCGGGACAGTTGTACCCCATTCCAGCATGCGAAAGGTCATAACCTTTATCATTATTATACGCTTGTGCGTATACTTTGTTACCTGAACATTGAATGTTAACGTTCAATTGATTTTCGTTCGAAGCCCGAGGGAAAAAAGCAAGGCGAGGTATACCATGTGTTTTTTTTTTGCATATATGTTTCTCATCATTTGATCCCAGCGATTCAATCACGCTATGGTTGGTGGAGGCGAACTTCTCGGCCAAGGCATGGTTGCTAGAGGTACTTCCTATCTACCCTCTCTGCAATCAGCCTCATTTGTCGAAACCCATGTTTCATTACTCTAGTTTACCCTTGGGCCTCTGTACCCGCAGACTCCATCGTTTGCGATGTAGCAGGTGGAAACGGCCATGCTACTATGCGCTTGATCAAGGCACACCCTCATCTCAGAGTCACCCTGCAAGACCAGCCAGAAGTAATTTCAG
Source organism: Rhodocollybia butyracea (assembly GCA_015501585.1). NCBI lineage: Eukaryota > Fungi > Basidiomycota > Agaricomycetes > Agaricales > Omphalotaceae > Rhodocollybia > Rhodocollybia butyracea. The sequence goes on along the minus strand of JADNRY010000446.1, from coordinate 23,681 downwards.
AGGCCAAAAAGGTGCGTAGCAAAACCATGGCCATCTTATTGAAACATATAATTCCCTCGCAGTTCTGGAAGAACAAGCACCCGGAAGCGATCGATAACAAGAGGATAAACTTTGTTACTTTTGACTTCTTGAAGGATGTGGCTGCAGAGGGATGTGATTTCTACTATGTATGTTTTAGAGCCTTCATGGAAGATAACATGCTGAGCTATGGTGATTATCCAGATGCGCTCTATCCTGTATGTCAATACACCGCCAATATCAGAAAGCTGATTGTTCCCTACCAGACGCGGAGAACCCGACTCGCATAGCTACAAAATTCTCCAAAACGTTCGTAAGGCCATGAAGCCTACCAGTAGACTTATTATTGGTGAGTTATCTATCCTCCCTCTTTGTATCCTCGAAGTCTCGATACCCACTCTTCTTCTCAGAGGACACTGTCCTTAAAAACACCGTTCGAGATTGCAGCTCTGAACCCGACCAAGTATTCGATCAGGCCCCAGAGCCCCTGCTCCCGAACTGGGGTGCGGCAGGAGTTAGAGCGAACTATACGGATATGAACATGATGAACCTCCTTGATGGACTAATTCGCACTCTCCCTGAATTTGTCGAATTATGGTGAGAGTTTACACTACGTTTCATCTCAGATGGAGAACTAACGGATAGTGAATGCAGTAATAAATGCGGCCTAAAATTTCACAGGGCGTATCCTGCAGGAGAGATGGACCTCTTAGAATTCATCCCTGTCTGATTTCTGGCGAAATGAATTCGAACTTACTTACAGTTTTTGACGATTCCGTACTTCTGTTTACCCTAGCTCCGACGATCAACACTCACACCCGTAAACTGTAATCCTAAACAGTGAAACCGCCAAAAACCAATACTAAAACGCGTTGAATATGCGACGCTTTGTCCTTATCACGTGAGTTTGTCCGGCAGTCTTTCCAGCCGGCGCGTCTTTTGTTCTTTTTTACTTCAATCATCTCTAAGACTTCAAACGATCATCTGAGGCAGCGCGAATGACCAAATTCAACCTCTCAAAACTTAAATAAGCGTCAACCAACTCATCAGATGCATTGATAGATGCAAGCTAATGAGGACCTTACACGTCGTGTTCCGACTTCCACGCTCTCGACTATCGGCGTGCATTGGCATTAGCTTGAACAGAGTATTGTCGGTAATTGGTCCTTCATTCCTACCTGAACTCGGTGCGTCCAATTTGTCTCAACTCCTTCATATCCTGATGCTGGCTTTTTATAGAAGGAATCTTATCATCCCGAGTTGGCGCGAACGCTCTCAGCTCACTCCCCTCATCTGAACCAGTTTTTGCTCTAAACTTTCAACCGAATTCTCTCCTCGTGCCACCCTGTCATTGACTGCTCCGCAGTTCATATGCTGCTGTTCTTTTAGTTATATAACAATGCAGTCCGGCAATATGGCGAGTCTGTCGGTTTGGGACTGAGCCATGAGCCAAACGAAGAAAGCACAGGAACTACGTAGCAGTGCTAGTACTCATTTGGTACGTGCGATTATGTTACTAGTCCAAGCTCTACATGCTGATGCTCCTCCCGTAGGTACAGCTCAAATTCAATAATCGAAAGCTTGCAGATGACATTGGATGCCATATAGACGGGATATCTTGGACACTTTCGTCTTCCCCTGTTCAATGAGAACGTTTTCCCTCTCGCGCCAGTCACTTCCAGCTCGTTCCTTGAAACAACGAATGCATGTCGTTTATCCGTCACATCCTCGCCTGTCAGCCTGACTTTTTAGTCGTGCTCCCTCATTCATCTCGAGCAATAAGGCGAAATACGAGTGGCCAGTACGACCGTCATGAAATTTCGCGAATCACTGGCCTCATCCCGAACTGGCGCCAACACTACACATTGTCTCTCACTCCCTCGTCTGAACCAGTTTTTACTCAATCCCCATCGCTCTCGTACCACGCACCTCATCGACATCATTGACCGCTCCATAGTTGACAAATGCTGCTGCCTTTCTAGTCAAAAATGCAGTCCGGCAAAATGACGAGTCGAGTGGACCACTTCCACATTATGTGTCGGTTTGGGATGGATTGAACGCTGAGCCAAACAAAACTCGGAACGAAGAAAGCTTGCCAGTGCCACTGTTTGGTACGTACGATCGTGTCACTAGTTCAAACTCTACATGCTGATGCTCGCCTCGTAGGTGCAGCTCAAATTCAATCATCGGAAGCTTGCGGATGATATTGAACGCCATATAGACGGGATATCTCGGACAATCTTGTCCTCCCCTGGGCCCTGCTCAATCAGAACGATTTCCTTCTCGTGCCAGTCACTTCCAACTCGCTTCTTGAAACAACGAACGCATGTCGTTTATCCGTCACATCCTCGCCCGCCAGCCTAAATATCGAGTCGTGCCCACTCATTTATCTCGAGCAATAAGCCGAAATACGAGTGGCCAGTACAACCGTCATGAAATGTTTTCGGTGTTTTAGCTCGTACTTTTTCTTCTCGTTCATGGTCTAGCGAGACCGGCTGTCTTTGATGGACAAGGTTTTAGTAGTGTCGAGGCGCGCCTGGCGATCATAGCAAAGGTTCTGGGGCAGGATTGGTTAGAAGACCTACGAACCGACGCTGTTGACCAGTAATGGGATTGACTGTACTTCGTCTCTGTTGCTAGAACGCCACTCGAATCGCATGTCCCGCCCCGTCTTCATGGCTTCCGTCAATCCTCGTTTCTTTCTGAAGCGAGTCGTCGTCGCGGTTGCGAAAAAGGATGTTGTGGGGAGAAGGACGGAGGTTATCGAGGGAAGAGGTGTACAGAGGGAATGCGATCCTGAAGTTGGATATGGATCTGCGGCGTGCGCAGAACACGGCAATTGTTGCCGACGATTCTGGGCACCGACAACAATTGCCTTGTCGTTGATCATCTCCTGCTTTATCTCACAAACCATTCTCGCAAGTAATAGAGATCTTTGTCTTAACCTCTTTTCATGCTTCGGATTCACAGTGAGGGTTGGGTGGATTGACGGTGGGAGCCATGGCGAGATAGCTGTAGAAAATGATCGACTAAGAGGCGATGAGGGGAGGGAGAATAGGAATTTGGTATTCTAATTCTGTTCGTATGAATTTGGCCAGTCTGTGCTTCGTGTACTGACACCAGTACGTTTTGTACGTTTCGACAGTAATCGGACCAAACTGTTCAGCTGAAAGCTACTGTGTTTGTTGTGTTCGTTACTCGCTTCTCGTCTCGTTCGATCGAACCATTCTAGTACTTAGCTCTCTACCACGTGTTACTACGTATGCCTCTGCCGCAACGCGTAGACTGTTGTCGTTGTTGATTGACTGGTGCTATCTGCACCCGCCTTGACACAGGACATAAACACGTAGGAAGATCAACTCATACTATGAATGGTTGCTTCTCTTCCCTTGTCACGCTGGCCTCCGTAATAATGAACAACGTTCATCTCATCTTACGAGCCGTGTTGAATGCGTGAACTACCGGTCAAGCACCGTTGATCCAGCGCCGTCTCTGGAGCATGTGCGAGAAATTTTAGACCATCGGATTCGTACATAATCATGGTCTTCCTTACACCCCCTTCGTTTTCGCTGTGGTGGAACAATTTGGTTTCTCCGTCCTAACATAGTTACCATTGTGAACGATGAACGTAAGGGTCCGTTTGATAGTTCCCGCCAATCGGTTCCCACCGTGGAAAGTGGGAATCGGATGACGGTCCGCTAGCGGCATGCTGGCGTGCCGATTGTAAATAGACCGTGTTTTGCCTTCCCAATCGATTATCTTTGATCTCTATGCCCCCGATTGCACCCCAGGCAGTAGTCGCAGCCGTTAATGAGTGGACACAGGCTGCTATTGAAATCACACGCCTTGTAACCTTCGTAGCAACCCTGTATGCATCTGGACAATATTGGAGACAGGCTTACCATACATCAAGGCTCTCTGGTCGAGACTGGGTCAATGAGCTAATCTATGGCCATCCGGATCGAATTTACACTGAGCTTGGTGTCCGGCTTCATGTATTCATATCACTGGTAATTGAACTACGCCAGATGGGATACAGAGATGGCCGAGATGTTATGGTTGAGGAGCAGCTTGCTATATTTTTATATGCATCAGTAACAGGGCTTAGTGTTCGTCACCTGGGGGAGCGGTTTCAAAGGTCTAATGACACAATTGCAAAGTGAGTTTTGGTTTATCTTATTATGGCCTACAACTTAGTTTGAAATGTAGGTACTTCCGTCTCATATGTGATGCTCTCTCATCACCAGCTTTTTATAATGAATATGTTTCCCTTCCAAGCACTGAAGATCCACCTGCACAATATCCTCAACACTCTGAGAATGGATCGGAGAACCAGGGGGAGTGAAAGAGATAGACTGGGATGAAGCTCCGGGAGTGCCATGTACACCAGTTGTGGGCCGGAAAGTGTGAGAACCCTTTGGCTTCTCAGGACGAAGCTCTGCAACATCATAAAAAATAGCCCAACCAGACTTCTTAAATGGCGTGCATGCTGGTTTTGCCACAATGATATGCTTCCATATCCCCTCCTCCTCTTCACCAATGTTCATGCCCAATTCATCATCCCATACAAGTCCAGAGGTGTTATTCTTAAGGTATATGACTGCATCGTATATATCAAGCAGCTAAAGATGCAGAATGAGCGAATAATCAGTCCATACAAGTATAAAATACCCACATCTTTAACCTTATCTTTCACACCTTTCTCTTTCTTTGGACCACCAGCAATGATTCTCGTGTTCAGATAAGCCGCGGCCTCTTTGTACACAGCAGATTTGAACTTATGGCCATCTCCAGCGGCACTGAGATGTGGCTTTAGAACAGAAATGAGCGCCAGAACACACTGAAGCGTCCACTTGGCATTTTTGTCTTTGACATCAGCAGCCTCTGAGTTTTTGTACTCGTGCTCAGAGGTGCGGGTAATATGCAGATCATGGGTATACCCAATTCCCTTGTTTTTGGTTCTGCCCATGAGGAGACGATGGGGGAAGAAAAGTAAGTAAAGTATGATTAACTATGATAAAAACGTGTATATCGCGCGCGCTAGGCCACCGGACCGTCATCCGATTCCCACTTTCCACGGTGGGAACCGATTGGCGGGAACTATCAAACGGACCCTAAAGTACCATTTCTTTGTGCGTCGGAAGGCTCGATGGTCCCGATGGGTTGCGCATTCCTTTGAATAGTGACATTGGCTCACTTCTATCGGATATCGTTCTCTCTCTCCTCCTTCTCCGGCGCCCATCGGACGCTTTTGTCTCCACCTCCTTGATTCCTTGGTCTCTCGATAATTTCGGCGTGTGTACTCCGACTCCGAACGAAGTGCGCCCGGGCCCCTACTTGGTAGTTAGGCAAACCCTTGTAGTGTCTGTTAGTAGGTCAGTCATTCTATAACTACGATGAAATATAAATTCACTAGCTACCACATTCGTGCATCTTGTTAGTGTACGTACCTGGCAGAATTCTCTTGCATGCCTGCATCCCAGGCGGGTGCTAACTCATCATATGCTCCAAACAAAATACATTAAACGCATTAGGAACCAATGAAATGACTGCATGCACATATTGCTTGAAACATATGTCGTAGTTCCCTTGAAGCAGGTCTATGGTACATATCCTCACAAGTATGCAAAACCAATCAACTATCATATGGAGGTGGCTCGGTCTCCTGCTGAAACCTTGACTGTAACATTTGATATAAATGCCAAGTTGTTGGTATACCTTCAAGTTGTGTGACGCTATCTATTGCAGCCATACTTGGGAGGTCTGTTGACCTGCTTGGACCGGCTCCAGCACCCTGAGTTGAAATTTCTGGTGGAGGCTGCTCTGTAATGTTCGTTGTGTTGTTTGGCAAGGGAGGAAGACTAGAATACAATTGAGACACATCTAATGGGTCAACGACAAATTCCTGGGCCGCAGTGGATTGCCGTATGCGCCGGTTTATCAAAAACCCAGTTACGGCGAGGAGAATAACTGAGATCACACAATCAAGGGGAGGATGCATAAAGATTGACCAAAACCTACGTCCACCAAAAGTTCCCCCTACAACGGGCCCTGTGATGCTTTTGTGCTGTGCGTCAATGCTAGTACTGCTGTTTGTGCTCCCATTGTTCGGGGTGGCAAAAAGGACCTGTGCGCCATTAACAAGGCCAAATATGGCCATTGTCTGATTGTATGAGTTAAATGGTGCGGGGGGTCCGATCCAAGAACTTGCATAAATATTACTACCAGGAGTAGTCGCTGCAGTTATGATTGTGTTGTACTGAAAAACAGATGAAGTTGGGTCACACAAGGTGGCAAAAGTCTCACCTGAATACCCAAGAAACTCCCCATGTACATTATCAGGTCGACAGGCTCTTGTGTAACATGATATAAAGCTCCAAGGCCTTGAACCAGATAAGGGGCTCCTTCCCCGCCTCCGGTGTCTAGAGGACAAAACTCAAAGGAAATATTGCTGAGTCAGTAAGAGGAAACACACTGATGATGCCATTGGGAGCATTGCAAAGCGGATTCGTCGATAGGGTGATATTGACAATGCTCGAGCGCCTGGGTTCAGATATCTTTGGTCAGCATATTGTGGTTTCATGATCAACACTCACATGGAATCCACAGACAGATTTTGTAGCCCAAAGGTAGTATTGCCAGGCAGCACGGCCAGACCTTCCATGAATAAGCCTGCTTGGTCGATTTGATAGTTTCCGGGGCTCCAAATGTCACTACAGGTAGCACTATCATCTGCTGATATTGCAGCCAGCCCATTTCCTTCCCCAGTAACATCAATGACATCGATCATGAATGCACCAGAATCTTGGGCGGCACTGAGGTATGCGGCGTCGCCAGTCGCTTGTGAAAGATACGCTGAAAGTCTGGCCGTGTAGATGAGCATTGAAGGTACGGTAGCTTTAAGCATGACTGACGTGAAGAACATACTATCGAACAAAGCTAGTTGTGAGGGAGCAAGCGTGCGAAGAATAATTCAGAGCACAAACACAGTGTTTATCCCATATAAGGTTGTGTCCGTCGCGTCAGTTAACTGCATACTCATAAGTCTTTGCAAGTTCAATTCCTACACAACTCCTTACCCAAAACATTCCACCAGCAAGTGTAGCTACGTCAAATGTCCATGAGGCTTTGTATACAGAAGAAACAGAATGTACATGACATACCACCTGAGCAAGTCTTTGTAATGCTGAAAGATTTTGTTGCTATTGAGCTTGCGGACACATCTGTAGGAGATATAGTGTAACTCCGACCAAACTGCCATACTTCTGCAGCTAGCTCAAGCATAGCTATGTCCTGATAGACGTTGTACGCGCGTATTGCGTGGATACCTAGATTCCTGAGTCGCGGGAATTAAGATTTCATACCTGCCAGTGATGAGCAGATCCCAAATAAATTCACATACATTGCAATCTTTTTAAAAAGATAGGATTATAGGCCATTGTGAGTAAAGACCAGGAAGTGAAAAGTAACACGGACACTGTGGGGAGATCTCAGTGAGACCGTCCACTGAGAATAAGGTAGACATGAATATTCTACTTATCAGTGCTTGGCTGGAAGGCAGCGGTTGCAAAATATGCAGCGACTTGATTTATGTATGTAGTCATGTTACTGTACAAGTCATAGACAGCCAGAATAGAGTAAAAGTCATCACTGACTGCCATTTATGAATTATGATTCAGTTCATGATACACCAAACTAGAGCGTTAACCTACGGGAGGTGCCATTGGTAAACTCCTCCTGAATAGCTGCTGCTATGACTGATTGACGCTCTTCCCAGGATGCAGTGATTTTTGTGCCCTATAGAAGATGACCCATTGTTCAGTGCGTGCAACCAGTAGCCTAGAAATATTGACATACATTCCATGTTGACGGTATAATGTACTCGGCCGCTAGTGTGCACGAGATCAGTAGTGAAAGCCAATGTATAAAGTAGTTCAAGTGCATTGAGCAGAAGAAACTAGCTTGGAAGAAAGGCAAAAGGAACCTGGGCAACATTGTGTGGAGGAATTAAAGGCTGGCGTAACAAGTTTTAGAGGTGTTGGATGCTCTGCTAAATGTGATTCCGAATGCTGTCATGATACTGTGCGAACAGTGAGCGCAGCGGGTAGTGAGCGCAATCAACTAATTTATATTCATCTGAGGTTGATCGTCAGTTCTCATGAGCAGTTTGATGTATCAGTATTATCATGTATGGATTTAGCCCCCAATAGGCAGAAATGCGAGACACTCACTCTGTTTTTGACCTGCCGCCACGCCAAGACTCATCCTGTTACCCGTACGCCTCCTTACACCTGAAATCGTGTTATGCTGTGCCTTCATTCATGCGTGAATGTTACCATTCCAGGTTTCAGACTCGGGCACGTTTCCCCTTTTGTAAGCATGGAAGTCTGCAATGTGAAGACGTTTTCCGAAGATATGTAATTGAACGCTTTCTCCACGTGTGTTAGAAAATTCCGTTGAATATATGACGCTTTGACACTACCATGTGCTACCATGTGCGAATAAGTAACCTGTATAAATTAAGAATAGGGAGCAAAGACAGGGAGAACAAAAACAAACCGACACAGAAAATTATCAAAATATCTATCCTTCGTACCTGCCTCCCAAAACTTAGACTACTTAGCCAGCCACCGAACTTCTTTCCTCGAAGAAACGGATTCTAGAAAGTGGTCTTACTTGAGAGTTGGCAAAAACGCAATTATTGCGCATTCCTTGAAGTACACAGAAGAGCACTTCAAGGATTTACCAGTAAAATAGAAGGGGAACACCATCGCACGTAGTAGTGGATTAAACAGCTATTGCTTGACGACCAGGGTGTGCATCAAGGACCCATGATCCCCACGATCGGAGACGAAAATAAGAGAATGAATAGATGCCACTGCTCGGAGAAAAGAAAAGGCAACAGCGATGAGTGCTAACGTATTACCAGGCGTTGGAGCAAGCATGTAGTAGATTGAACAGATAGATTGGAGCTTAGACCAAAACAGGCTCGTGAGCTGAATGTAAGTATGGCGCATACTCACACGTGCTCTCGCACTGCCACTGTCCGTATATACTTCGATTCGTACATTAGACCACCATCCCAGATAACGCGAGGAACGGGATCCATATGCCACTCTCAACATGAATTGCGGGTATGGTGCTCCGATCGACGATAAAGTCGATGATGGGCAGATGACGGGCAAGCAAAGAAATTAAGAAATTCGTATGGCTCGGAGCGCTGAACGGGCGCTTAAATTTGAATCGAACCAGGCGACTTTGTCACTTTTGCAGGCGTACGCGTAGATTCTTTCATGCAATTGCAAGCAGCAAAGGTGCTATGTCTCTGGGATTGACGATATTACTATGATCATACCACTTCTCTCAAGGTGATCCGGTGGCCCAACCCAGCCCAACATGGCAACAACTGGCGACTTGGTGACTGTGGATGATCGATGAGACACGGATGATGTCGATGAAGAGCAGAAGACTCTGAAGAGCAGCCGGATCAAGTTGGAAGTGGTCAAGGAAATCGATAGAATGCGAGGTTACAAAGTCCCAATTTGTCTCAGCTCCATGTTCCATATCCTGATGCTGGCTTTTGATCTAAAGAATCATATCATTCCGAGCTGGCGCTATTACACATTATCTCACTTCACTTGTTCATCTGGGCTATTCTCATTTGAACCGGTTTTTGCTCAAAACTTCAACCCGCCGGTCCCCTCCTTGCGTCACTCCTTCATTGGCCCTGTTTCCTAGCTGACGATGCACTCCGATATCACAACTCGACCAGTTCTACACTTCTGCGATGTATCACTTTTGGATTGAACCATCAGCCAAACAAACTTCGGAACAAAGTATCAAAGCACGGGAACGTAGGAAGCTGACGCCGCTATTTGGTGCGTACGATTGTGTCATAAGTCCGAGCTCTATACTGATACTAGCCGCGTATCTCACCAGTCCAATGATCGCCGGAAACCTGTATACGCGATGTAGACGGGATATCTCGGACATTCTTGTCCTCCCCTGCTCAATCAGAACAATTTCCTTCCTTGCGCCAGTCACTTCCAACTTGGTCCTCGAAATAACGAATGCATGTCATTTACTTGTCAAATCCTCGTACGCCTGACAGAGTTTCGAGTTGTGTCCGCTCATTCATCTCGAACAATAAGCCGAAATACGAAATGGAGCTCAGAACTCTCAGTCTGGTTGGTGCAATGTTTTCAGTGTTTCGGCCCCTCTTTCCTCTTTCCTGGTCTAGCGAGGCCGGCGATGGACAACGTTTTAGTGGTGTCGAGGTGCGCCTGGCGATCATAGCAAAGGTTCTGGGGCAGCATCGGTGGAAGACCTACGAACCGAAATCGTGGACTCGTAACGGAATCAGCTGTACTTGGTTTCTGTTGCTAGAACTTCACCCTAATCCCCCCTGTCTTCATGGTTCCGCTAACCCTTGGTTTTTTCTCCGAAGCGAGTTAATGATGTCGCCGCGCTTGCGACAAGAATGTTGTGAGAAGAATGACTGAAGTAACCGAAGGAAGAGATGTACAGAGGAGACTGCGAATCAGCGATCCCGAAATTGGATTTAGATTTGCCCAGAGTGAGGCAACTGTTGCCGATGATTCTGCCCACCAACAACGATTATCTTTTCTATCTCCTACATCCTCTCACAAGCCACTCTCAGGAGCAACGGAGACTTTTGGCTCGACCTCTGATCCTCTACGCGGACCGTTTGTTTTTACGCTTCGGGTTCATGTTGAGGGTTGGGTGGATTGACGGTGGGAGCCATGGCGAGACAGTTGTCGAACATGAACGGCTAAGAGGCGAGGAGGGAGGGAAAATAAGATTTTGCTATTCCAACTCTGTTCGTCCAGCCGTGTTTCGTATACTGACACCAGTACGTCTCGACAGTCATTGGATCAAAATTCCCAACAGAAAGCTACTGTGTTTGTTGTGTTTGTTACTCATTTCTTGTCTCGTTCGACCGAACCATTCTAGTAGCCACCACGTGTTATACGTAGGCCTCTGCCGCAACGCGCAGACTGTTGTCATTGTCGATTGACTGTGCCGATCCCGCCTTAACACACAGGACATAAATACGTAGGAAGATCAACTCATACTATGAATGGTTGCTTCTCTTGGAAAATCGTCCTATCCTTCCCGGCCGTAACATTGTATGATATTCATTTTTCGATCCTGGGGGACCATCGGATTCATTTTCGCTCGGTCGGAACGATTTGGTCTCTCCGTTCTGACATAGTGACCACTAGTACTCTGAATGGTGACTGTAAAACACCATTTTTTTTTCGCGTCGGAAGGCTCGATGGGTAGGCACACTCCTTTGAATAGTAACGATGGTTCAGTTCTGTCGGATATTGCTCTCTCGCTCCTCCATGTCCTGCGATACCTTCCCATCGGACACTTTTGTCTACTTCCTAGTATACTCCACCAGTACCTTCAGCTACGTATTCTTGCCGCTTCGACGCTCCACCTCATTGATTCACAATTTCGGCTCTGTGCGGACTCCGAACGAAGTGCGCCCCTGCTTCGTAGCTAGGCAAAACCCTTGTTTTCTCAGTCAGTACCGTAATTCGTTCAATCCCAGGCGCAACTTGCAAATTAAATGCTGCGGGGCTACCCTCAATTCGAAGGTTCCCGCAGTCATTTTATTATTACGATGAAAGATACATTCACTGCCTACCACGTTCGTGCATCTATAAAGATGGACCCAACCAATGAGAGGTGAGATAAGTCCGAGGTGAACCAAATTCTCATTGTGTATTGACATGAAATGTCCAAAGCTTACGTATCTATATCCATCGCTCATGGCTATCCGATGGTATGTAAACAAATAAATATGATTTAGTACACAGGGGAACCCGATCTCTCTCCGTAAACGTGAGCCGTAAGTACATACTGCGTATGCCAGCGGAACCCATTGTCTGTCATGCTCTGTAATGACTGGGGAACTACATTCATGGAACTATTACATAGTATAGAAATAACTCGTCATATATGCATGCAATCGAGGGAACGTTGTAGACCTACATATTAGTAACTTTGTCAGGTTCTAAATCAGTATCACATAAGGGAGATGTCAGAATTTGACAGAATTTGACCTGCCACTTCAATTGCGATATTTACAGCTTTGACCTTGAACACAGCCACTCTACACGCCCGATTTTCAGTGTGGAGTTGCCCATTTGGCTTATCAATTCTCTCCTTGTAACAAAATATATTTACCAATGGCCTGGGTGACCAATCAGTCCGATCCTACCTGACTCGGTCACTCTAGCTGTCTACTAGTTTTAACACCTCGACTACTCCCCCAATGCGCTAATAGACTCAGTGGTGCACTAACAATCATCAGAGACCCCACGAGAATAATCAAAGGTCCTGAGCCAAACAACCCATATGCACTCCCATTAATCCCCTCTCGGACAGTGGATGGATGATATAGAACTGATGCCACAATAGGCCCAACGATACATCCTGTCCCTCGTGCAAGAAACAACGCAGAATATAGAACTGTAACTTGACCGGAATCCTTCGATGTAATTGAACAGCATGCTTGAGCCCACATAGAAGAATAACCCCCAGCCTGGAAAAAAATCGATATTGAGCAAAACCCTCGCTAAACTAGTGAATCTGTGCGATATTTCATACCAGCAGTCCAAAAAGTAAAGCAAAGGATAGTAAAGCGCCAAAGCCATTCCCAAATCCATATAGTGGAAAAGCGAGTACACCGCTGGAAGCTGAGGATATGCTAAGCAATGTGATAGCACTAAACCTGTCTGATGCGAAGCCCCATGCAAGCCGACTAGGGATGCTTGCCAGGTTGAGAGCGGATAGCACTACAACGCCCTTTGAGTTACGACAAGAAGTCCGAGTGACACTGCGTACCAATATTGGGGTTAGAAATTCCTAGTTTCGAGGCTTGAGTGGGTAAGAAAACAGTGACCGGAAAGTATGCTGCTGCCTGTATGCAAGAAGCCAATGCCTAGCAGACATGGAATTTGATGAGTTTCACGAAAGAATAAAAGTAGCTTCCACGAACTATTGATAAGAATTGAATACTCATGAAGGATCGCAGAGAAAACACTAGCTTTGCCCCGGGAGTATCTGAGACGGGGGGCAAACGGGGGTTGGAAAAGTATATAGCGAGCGTTCCAATCACGAGGGTAATCGACGCCCATATTCTCATGGTCCAAGGTACGCCAAACCGACCAAGAAGACTGCTCAAGATAAGAGGCAGACAGACACCCCCAAGTGAAGCTCCGGCAATCATTATTCCGGAAGCCAATCCGCGACGTTCGACGAACCACTGGGTCATCCTAAAGTTCACTCAACTATTTAGTACGCAATAAAGTAACAAGGTATAGCCTACCAGATGTATACAGGGAACGAAATGAGTGCAGCCGCAAGACCGGGGAGGACGCCTTGGCAGATGATGAGAACCCACACCTGTTCGTTTAATAAAATATTACGGAAATACTCAATCCGCGAAAGACAAACCTTGGTGGTGAAGCTAGCGCCTACTATACCCGCCAACCACATCAGTAACTTGAAGTACTGAGGACGTTTTTGAAAGGCAAACATGAGCACAATTCCGGCAGCATACTCCAGCGCAAGTCCTGCAGTTCCTATAAGGGTGATATCTGTGCCTGTAGAACGGTTGAAAGGAGGGTTTGCCCCATAGTAGGACTGAAATGTTCCAAAGGATGACTGCGAAAGACAATGATCAGATTGATGAGCTCGATACCTTGTGAAACCTACCTGTGGTCCCCAGAACAAGAATTCAATAAAAAAGGCAGATATACAGCATGTCCATGCTTCAATACCTCGGTCAACAGGAGGCAATGACTTGTAGTCCTGAACGGGAAATGATTCAGTCGAGACTTCCTTTTTGACTGCAACAGTACGAGAAAGCATGAGGGATGCGAAGAGGAAGTTGACAGCGCTCTAGGTAAAGGAATGTCCTACTTTTCAAGTAGGTAAGGTGAGGTCCCCGGGGAGGATACAAATGGAGAAACGGGCTCGTTAACCGTCGATTTTTAGGCTCTCCCTGATCAACCGCCGATCTACGTATGCACTCATCATTGTCACTGAAGTACTGAAGGGTAATAGCGACCCTCCGTCGTAAGATTTGTACATGAGTTACTTCCCCGAGACTGGGGTAAAATTAGAACCGTACGGTGGACTCGGAATTTCACCGAGGCGATTAAGGCTCGGCTTTTTTTTTTGATCGGCGTGCGTACCTCCTTGTAAGAGTCAGGGTGAGGAAATTTTCTGTGGTGCGCTTTGAGGGGACGCAATACTTACTTATGCTCCATCTGCCGCTGTACCGTTTAGAAATTGAAAAAAAAAAAATTCTTTTCGGTTGCGGCTTTCTTTTCATTGAGCGTTCGTACATATATATGTGCTCCCGTGAAAGCACCAGCCCCTAAGTAAGGTTTCAAGCGTCAGTGTTAGCCCCCCATCCAGAGACCAGGTGATGTCAGAGTAAAGACCCCCCCCCATGTTTGCACAGGCATGGTACATGATCATGATTTACGACACTAGTACTCTGACCGTATTTTTTGAGGAATGCGTGTCCCAACCTTCTATTTTCTAGGTCTGAAATTCACTGTCGTATCTGACAGTGAGACGTCTTACGACAATATTCAAGGATGGTCACTCTTACAGGAATCTTGAGCAGATTCGATGCGTAGGAGCACCCCATCGATTCTAAAACAATATAGATAGTATTGCTTCATATTCTCGCTCTACCTTGGAAGGGATAATAATATATATCACAATACAGCAAGTACTAGTAACTTCATGTATGTCGCCCCGAGCACTCAGTATATCGTGTAAGTAATCGAGCCATTCAGAAGGTGCGTATCATCGTGACCATTACATTTTTGTTCGTCATTCGTGGCCTATGGCTCGATAGTAAACATTTGAAGGTGTAACGAGAAACTGGAGTACACGTACCAAGAGTGGCATTACAAGTTGCAGTAGGAAGAGTCACAGTCAAGCCTTCCAAGTTCATGCTGATTTTGACTTGACAAGCCAAGCGACTTGTCTCTGTAAGACCAAAAGCCATGTCGAGCATATCGTTTTCATTATCCTGAGGAGCTGGCAGGGTGTCGTAGTAGGTTTGAGGGAGTATGATGTGACATGTTGAGCATGCCAGTGACCCCTCGCATGCACCTGTGAGTGTTATCAGCACATTTATTGGGGAAAAACGGCTTTAAAGCACGAAGTCTATCAGCACCCACCTTCTAAATCAATGCCATGCTGGTGGGCTATATCGAGAATATGATCTCCTTCATTTGCTTCCAATCTCTTGATCAGACTGCCTTTGCAGTCCTTGAACTCCATCGGAATGCTTCGAGTACTTCTGCACCCTGGTATTAGCCAACTAAGGGAAAGACATTGCACAGAAACTCACGCGGTAGTATCCAAAGAGGTGTGTCTAACTTCGTCTACGTGAGAGGCGGACAAAGCTGGGCTGGCGCGAATGCTCTGAACTAGAGAAGATCTTGAACTCGATATGAACATTCGACCAGCATGCCACTGAGCTCGACGCCGGAGGACTATTTTATTAGAAAGACGATACATTGTGCGAGCGGAGTATACGCGTAATAAGCAAGGCTGCAGAGTTTGCGAAATTCGCTGGAGAACCTAAAGTATGGGCTGTGGCTGCTAAAAAAAACTGTATATTTATCCTCACCACTCGATGATGTTCGATGCTATAGCCGAAATAAATTGGGTCTTATTAGAGCTGTTCCGCTCCACTGATTGGAGCGCTTCTTAGCGAGTCAAATGCACAGAAATATGTTTTGCGACACGTTGCTGAACAGCTCTCGTTAAATTTTACTCCATTCTTGAACCAAGGCATTCAATTATAAAGAACACACCGCCACCGCCGATCACTTAGCTTGAGTCAGGGGCTGAACAAATATCAACATGATCCTCCCTTTCCAACAAGGCATCAGCCTGAATGAAGCAGCCCCGGGAGCTTTCAGAGACCAGAAACATCTCCTTTAACTCCATGACCATAGGTTGGTACTAATAATCCCTGAAATTTACTTGACCTTGAGTGGAAATATAGTCTTTCTAGCCGTATATCCGTACATATATGAAGTATTATGTGTCCCCGCTTAACTGGCTGTAGTAAAATAAGATTGGTTCAGCTCTCCGAGGCGAAGGGATCGTAAGTGTTGAAGACGTACCCGCAAAATTCCCTGGCTTTGCTAAATAGAACTTCTGTTCAACTCTGTCCAACCATTTCTAAATTGTTTCTAAAGCTCGCACCGCCGATATTTACTTCAACAATCCTGACGTTCTCAAGAAAAGATACAGCGGAAGCGGTTAATCATGGAACGTTGCAGCTTTGTCCATATGCATATCTCCATCGGTTTTACCGACTTGGACCTTATGTTGTTACATACGTAAGGAGAACCACAGGAAGTATATAAAACTCCGGAGGTCCATTATTGGCCCTCATTGTAATATTTCGGATATTTTTAGGGTGACAAATAGTTCGTGTTGGAAGGGAGAAACCAATTCAGAGAAACGTTTCCCAAAGTTTCCTGAAATTCCATATTTGGGGTGGTTAGGAATTAGAATTGAAAACTCCACTTCTGAATTCAACTCCAATGGAAATTGCTATATGTACGCGCTTGTGTAAATTTACGCAAACGTTTCTAAAGGTTTAGGAGCGGCTGTCATTCGCATCCTGCTCCTTCGATGTCATCGCATACAAGTGCCCTTCTTCAACTACTCTGTGCCACTGGATTTAAAGGACAGGCTCGATTTTTATGGCCACATCGCGAATCCGGACATGTTTCGTGCTACAAGGCTAAGGTCCCTGGGTCCACTTCGCTCTCGATCCCTTGCCAGTGATGCCCCTTCACTTGGTTACCAGCCCCCCATAATCGGAACACCACCACCTTTCCTCGAGCCAAAGAAATTCCAGCTTCTTACTCGTTCAAGCATTCGCGATATATTTGCTGCAAAAGCACCTCATCTTCTCGCCTCTGCTAACGACTATGTCGCCGCTGCCGCAGTTTTTCCAATGCGCGCCAACAACTACGTTATCGAGGAGCTCATTGACTGGTCCCGAGCTCCTGATGACCCGATCTTCAGGCTTGTCTTCCCCCAGCCCGATATGCTACAGCATGACCAGCTCCAGGTCATAAAAAATGCCATGGACAGAGACTCCAGTCGGATAGAGATGCGTGATATAGTGTAAGTAGTAAACTCGTTCCGCTCATTGCCTGACTTTGACCCATTTCTTTTTTTCTTCCAACAGTGAGGGAATCCGGAACCTTCTCAACCCACACCCTGCAAACCAGAAACAAGAGAATGTCCCACATGTGAATGGTCAACCAGTCGAGGGAATGCAGCATAAATACCGAGAGACTTGCCTTTTCTTCCCAACGGAAGGACAATATTGTCATTCATACTGCACCTACTGTTTCCGATGGTATGGCTCTCCTATTGTTTGAGTATCCACCACGCTCGAGTTCATTTTATACGCCTTTGATCTAGGGCTCAGTTCACCGCTGTCGGTTCCGATCAGCAGTTCCAATCCAAGGACGTCCAGCAGCTCGTAGACTACATCAAAGAAAACCGAGACCTTACCGACATTCTTTTTACTGGAGGCGATCCGATGGTCATGCATGCTCACCAGTTTTCGAGATACATTGATGCCATCCTGGCTGACCCAGGTACAGAGCATCTAGGAACCATCCGTATCGGTAGCAAGAGCCTTTCGTGAGCCTCAGTTTCTACAATTGTGATTCTGTGATCTCAAGCTAACGCCTCCCTTGGAGGTACTGGCCATATCGATATGTAACTGACCCAGATAGCCAAGAGATGCTTGGAGTATTTGAAAAGATCGTCAAGAGCGGCCGCCACTTGAGTATAATGGCTCATTTCTCGCACCCCGTCGAGCTCGCCTCTCCTGCCGTGCAGGAAGCCATGCGACGAATTAGGAACACAGGCGCAAACATCCGATGCCAAGCACCTCTTATTCGTGGAGTGAACGACCAGGCTTCGATTTGGGCAGAGGTAAGCGTTTTTCCACATCAAAATTGGAAACGGGGGACTCAATTTGATAACCTTCCAACGCATATGTAGATGTGGCGAAAGCAAACACGGCTTGGTGCCATACCCTATTATATGTTCGTTGAGAGGGATACAGGTGAGCAATGAGACGAGATTTGTTCTCAAGACTAAACGGCTATTTCTTCTAGGGGCTAAACATCATTTCGAAGTACCTCTTGCACGAGCGTACGAGATCTATAAGGAAGCGGGTGAGATCTGCTACGCCCACCGTCAAAAACCTGTCAATACTTATGTCCATGCATTCTACGTTTAGTCTCCTCCGTTGCAGGTACTGCCCGGACGGTTCAAGGTCCCTCAATGTCAGCTAGCCCCGGCAAGATCCAAGTTGTCGGCATCACCACTGTCCCCACCGCTTCCGGCCCAGAAAAAGTCTTTGTCCTGCGTTTCCTTCAGGCCCGCAATCCGGCATGGACCAAAGAGGTCTTTTTCGCGAAATTCGACGAGAACGCGTCGTGGCTAAGTGATTTGAAGCCAGCATTTGGGGAGAAAGAGTTTTTCTATGAGTCACAGTATCGTGAGCTTGTACAGAGACCAGGATCGAGTGGGCAGTTGTTCCCACTCACGGGTAGTATGGTAGCTCGGGTCTAAGGGTTCCTTTGTTTCGTTCAAGTCTTCGCTAGAATTTGGAATGTCGTTTACATCGTAAAGCTCTTAGAAGATACTTAGAAAGTTGTTTGCAACAACCAGAGCCTAGAGCATCAAGTCATTTCAGCAGTTGCACGCATCACAGTGTATACAGAAGGGAGTGAAACCATCAGATATCAGTTTTTTGAGCATGAGAAATCACAAGTGACAGAAGGCCATCTTGAAGCGTCGTCGAGGCCCTGGTATCGGGAGATTTATGTTGGCAAAACGGGAAAAAACTATGGGTGAAGCTTTGAAGAATAGAGCACAAGAATGTCCATGGTAGAGATCCTAATAGCAAGAGAGAATGTGACCGACATAACACTAGTAGCAACCCAAGAATCATTACTACTGAAGTGATGACGGGTAGCGCAAAACGGACGTACCAAATACCCAGGTCCCAGAGAAACCAGAGCTTTCACACTAGCCAAAACAGAGCGAAGTAGAGGTAGAGGTAGAGGTAGACCTAGAAGTAGAGCTTGTTTTAAAAGTGGAGCTCTACTTTTGGCCTAAAGGTAGATGTAATCGCAAAAGTAGAGCTATACTTTTTTGTGAGCACGTGCGGCTCTTCCGGTGTTCACCGGAGGCGTCGGCCGACGCGTCCCTAGCAGTTAACTGCCCTTACGCTTGCAGAAGGGTTTACATGGCTCAATATATACAATTTCTGTGCCTCCTAGTATATACATCGGATAGACAATGGGATATGTGACCACATTCCACTAGTACATGATAACATCGACAAATACTGCTTATACCAGTCAAATACCAGTTAGTTCATCAGACAGTTGAATCAAAGGGAATAGTATGGGTGTCCTTATTGGACAAAAATAAATTGTAATTGTGCGGATTGAGGAAAGGAAATACCCATCATGATCATTCAGGGTCCACAATTTTTGAACGATGATCATGATAAAACTTTGTAATTGCACAATGATCATAGAGTAAAATTGTAATTGTGTAATGATCACTGGGATAGTTTGTGTTTTGCTCGTGATCACTCTGGCAATGTGCAAGCCCATTTGGCAAATTAACACTATAACCAAACTAGATGTGACAAATTTGTATTTTCCAATCATAGTCATGATCATTGTATGCCTTTTTTGGTCATTGCTTTTGCGCAGAGAGAGAGTAAGATTGTGATTGTATGTGCAGTAATAAGTAACATGATCATGCGAGTCTCAGAAAAACACATAGCAAATACAGATAGACTAGCCTGAACTAGCTAGGACTGTAATCATTTTATAGCTCATTCCAATGAGCATACATATTAATAGTCGCTGTACAGATACACAATGGTGCATATAGCCCCAACCAAATTTTACCCAGGTTTTGCAGATGTACACGCTGTGGTGCACCATACTTATGACTGTAATGGCTGGCCAATACCGCTACTAATTATAAAAACTACACCCTAGGCCACATTACTGTATGACGTCTTATGTAACCATACCATCCTTCCTTATTTCCTATTACTATCTTCTATCAATACAATTTCGGTGTAGGGTGCTAGGGAGGTGACCATAAGGTTTGACTCAATAGCCTTTGACCTCAACTTTTCCTAATCAAACCTCAACACCTGGTATCTTGATAAGTACAGGTCTAGGAGTTGAGGCCACCGTTGTTTTTTACAGCACATGTGTGCAGGTACAATATTATAGATCTACCACAGCACTAAGATTACTCTGTAAGGAAGGCAAATGGATACTAAAGACTTCCGTAACTCTCCAGCCTACAGATAGTTTCCAATCCTTCTCATCCATGTGCAGTAGCTGATCACAGGAAAGGTAATAGGGGTACCAGAGACGATAAGCTTGAATTAGTTGGGGGCTGGCCAATTGATTGTTCACAACCTGTTGTAAGGTCTGAAGCGCTCTAAAAAGTTGGCTAAGGTTAGGCCTTTTGTTAGACCAAGTACCCTCCTGGAGACCTAACCACTGGTATACATCTGCTAGTGTAACTTGTATACCATTGTGTCGAGCAACAATTTTATTGATTTGACGTGTGTGCATGTCAAAGCTGAAGGTAGTGCAAATTTGATGCAGAAGATGGAACAGACGGTAATTGCTGTATCCTGTCAGTCCCCTAATCCTAGAGTCTTGTAGGCAATATATTTCTTGAGAAATTTCCGGAAAGTTGTCCTTTAAAAACTCCTCTGCTGTTAGGAGTTTCTCGGGCAGCTGCTGGGTCATCTAGAATTGTTAAGGCTTGAATCTAAGGAGTTGAGTGAGAGGAAAGATGTGGGCCTACTGTACATGGAACAACCTCCTGGGACAGAGAACTTGAAGCTGTAGCAACAGTAGAAATGGGAGGAACAATTGTGCGTAGTCTGAGTACAAGCCATGGTGGCAGTACGATGCTCCCTGAAAGCTTTTTGTGAGAGGATATAATATTAATGGTAGCTAATATAATACCGTTTGGGTTTGAGACTGCTGGAATGAGTGAAGATGATTCCAAAGGATTAGAAGTTGTGGTTACTCCACTATCAGCTATGACAAAGACTAAAAAATAAATAGAGTATAGATATTAGCTACACACCATTGGATATCTCATCTGATCCAAAATTGTCAACTTTGTTCATAGATCCATCCTCCACGTGTGTCTCAAGCTGGACTGCCAGAGCTACAAAGGTGACAAGTCAGCACATACCTCCCAAGATCTGAGCCTATTACACACCATCGGAGTCCATTTCTGCCATCTCACAACTATCAGAAGGTTGGCCATCAGCTACTGGGTGTAATATAGCTGTCCAAGAAAGTTAGTTGGAAGATCATCATGGTAAAGCCTTCCAGATTTACAAACCTTGATGCTCATTTTCAATACTTTGAGGCTCATCTATGGAGGACCTTTGCCCACTGGTATCCGGATCTGCATTGGAAGACTGTTGCTCTGGATTATGTATGGATTATTTCAGATAAATGACTGTTGTAAGTATCATTATTTCTGACCTTGTGCATCATCAACCAAAACACCGTTTGGCTGGTAATTAGACTCTTGGGCATTATTTTGTCTTAGATTTCGGCCTCTCCGACGCCCTTGTCGTGGTCTATCAGCATCGGGAACAGGAATGGTTGTGGAATTATATCCAGACTGAGATTGCCGTGACCGAAGTTGATATGAGTGTGTCATAGTCCAAGGATAGAGTCCAAGATTGGCATGTGATTTATTGAAACTGCGAGATTGCATTTCCTGGCTCATCAGCCACGTGACAAAGTGAGATATCGCACTTTATGAGTCATTAGGTAACAATCATCATGAGACAAAAACAATACTGAATAGAATATGTAGTACATATTCTATTTATCATAGTATGATAATTATATTAGAAAGAGGTCAAGCAAATAGCAATCGAAACACAGTGAAATCATAGGCACATAAAATGTAGTGAAGATAGACTGAACCTGTCTGGCTGCTTCAAACCCCAAACTAAAGAGTGAAATCAAAAGAGGACATGATGATGGTCCTGGAGAAATGCGTTTTGGGTTGGTGGCATGTGTAGATATGCAAAACAAGGGTTAACGAAGTTGAGGGGGAATTTCCAATAATGACTATCAGGGACATTAATGCTAGGGCTCTTGACCAAAACCATATTTACGGATATATGGACGGCTTTCACGGTTACAACACCGTAAACGTTAGGGCTTGATTTTGGAAATGTACAATACGGTTTCCAGCAGTTTCCAGCCGTATACGGCTTTGCCCATATGGTTGTTACGGCCATGAATGCGGCATCAAAAATTGATGGAACGGCATTTAATTCTTGCTATACTTTAAGCATCTGAGAGGCGCAGAGTGAGGGGGATATATGGCTAAGGTACAAGGATCATTTGACCATGAGTATATAGTACTGTGAATCTCTAATATCTAGTAATACCCTCGAGTAATCAGTTCACAGCAAGGTCCGTAAGTGTGATAGGCTCGTATTTACTGTTCTGCCACCCAACCCTACTATACCTTCATGGTACGGTTACTGTATATTACGGCCGTTAACGGTCATGACGGTTGTACTCATAGATGGCATTTAAATTGCACTGCCTATGAGGCTAACAAATGCCTATTCAATCTTGGACAATAAACAAGTTGATTTGTGCACGCTCGCCTTGAATAACTCTGCAATGGCAATGCGTGCGAGGTTCACATGAGCCAAGCTCAAAAGTTAAAACTGGCATGAGCGTCTGACTTTATCAGAGGCTGCATCTTCTTTACTTTGCCGCTACAGTCATGTCCAATCAGACTCACTACCAGCCTTTTCTACCACATAAGCCCTCATACGCCTACATACTCAGCACTATTCCAATGTTACCCCCCTATTCCGATGTTCCCCCGACATTGTACGGTCCATATCAGTCTCCTGACGATGTGGTAGTGCTAGCTGCCCTAGCGGTAGCTAGTACTCCGCTCTGACTCCGCTTGTTACATTTACATTTACTTTACTTTGATGTTCACTTATATGCTAGTTTATACTGTACCACTTCATCCCCCACTCATATATCACTCTTTACTTACAGTCTATTTCGTCTCACTTCTATTACTTACTATTAATTACTATCTACTCATTCCATACTACACTTACTCCATTCACTTCCTATTCTTTATTCATGTGCACGTACTTTCTGTTTCACTGCGCTAGTGACTACCTTTGCCCCTCTTTAGGTTTTCTAGGACTTTGACACACACGCCTATGTCCCGGCGCACGATCTCTTCACGCCGTATCACTATTCCGATCATCATTTGATCGCAAATCATTAAATTGATCGGACTGCCGGACATACTCGGTATTTTACCCTACCATTTCTCCTGCATCGTTCCAGCCATCCCGCACTCTCCTTTGTCCAGGATTATATCCGAGGAACGTGTTACAACTACCCTTGCATTGGCCCAAACCGATAGGTCATACAAAAATTCAGTGTTCCGGAAATCGGTGTTTATTATCTCACATGTTTCAC
>JADNRY010000445.1:0-48020 GCA_015501585.1 Rhodocollybia butyracea | reverse complement strand
GCCCGATGGAAACACCAGGTACACAGAGTGTATCGACGTATGGTACGTCATGCAGTGGGGAAACCCGTCACAACTACAGACGGAGCTAAGAATATCAAGCTCCCAACGCCTGAGGCATACGATGGTACGCCAGACATAGAAATTCTCGAGAGATGGTTAGCCATCCTTCTCAGATGGATGGCTGTAAATTGTTATTGTGGTAAAGACCACGATAAAACACGCCTCCAGGTATTGGGGTTATTCCTCAAGGACAAAGCCCTTGATTGGTACAACGACAAAGTCGATGGACCTCATAGGATCACAATATCCTGGAAATTTGAAGACGCCATAATAGGAATCTTTGATAGATGCGTACAAGCATCTACAATACATCAAGCTGCTCAGCAGTTTGAACAAGTAATATACTCGCCCGCTAAAGGTGTACAAGATTATCATGCCACCCTTTAAGATGGGCGGCAAGGATGCAGCAGCCGCCTAATTCGGCTGCGATGCGCAATCGATTCATTAATGGGTTACCCATTACGATACTGAAACATCTAGCGAACCAAGGCATTGTTCCAGAGTATGCTAAACTCAGAACGATGGTCAAAGCGGTTACTAGACTCGAGGACAATCGTCATCTCGAAGATTACTATGTGACTTCACATAAGAAACCGAGCCCTGAAGACTCGAAATATATCACTAAGCAAATATGCCGTGAAGCAAAAGTACAACCAAGTGGTAGTACAGGACCATATAAATATGGTCCAGTGCTCGTCAAAGGACAACCATTTCAACTGGTGAAGCATCGTTTCTCCAATAATAAATCGAAGCCTGTACGCACTGAGAATACGCTCAGAAGCACGGGACATGTAACGAACTCTAAGAGTTCAAGACCTAAACCGTCTAGTGACGCAAGCACCAGAAAACTCTGCTACGGATGTGGCAAACTGGGACATTTTGCAAATGACCCTACTTGTGAACGATACGGGCAACCCCGCATGTATGTCATCCAAGAAGAGGATGAACAAGAGGAGATAGAATCTCCTCCCATAGTCGAAGAAGAGATTCAAAATGATGAATCTCCGAACATAACTGATCCTAATGACGAAGAATCGTCCAAAGGAGAATACACCCTCGAACCATACGAGGATGAATATGTCGGTCAACTATATGACAACGACGATGACTTTAGCGACTACTATGGTTGCATAATGGAACCGGTTCAGACCGATCCTGAGGATTTTGAAAATCCATTAGATGATTGCGGACCACCGGTCTGCATAGAAGAGGATATGGATGATGATTTATTCTTATCCATAGATCCTCACTATCATTCATTTATAATGAATGAAGATCAGTTGACTGCTATCAGTCACCATGAAGACGAAGAACCAAAACCTGAAAAAGGTAAAGGTTTTCGAACTTCAAGTAAACAAATGCCGCGACCAAATAGAGGTCCAGCGAAAGATCGTCATCCAATGACAGCGATAGTAAATATCGGGGAGTCGAAGCATTTATGCTATTTGACTCCGGATGCACAATAGAGGCATTAAGCCCTCGTTTGTTCGCATAGTGAACATAAAAGCTCATCAGCTAGCTGACCAGCATTCACTACAGCTAGGAACTGTAGGAAGTAAAGCCAAATTCAATTTTGGCACGAGTGTAAATACCTCCTATGGAGGTATTGATGAAAAAGTATACTTTGACATTATAAATGTTGATAGATACGATGCGATCCTAGGAACGCAATTCATGCGTAAGCATGGAATACAACTCGACTTCGATAAGGATGTAATCCTTATCAAAGGAAAGGTAGCACCATATCTTTCCGTGGGGAGGACGCAATGGAATTTGCGTGCCGAACCGCAATGAAAAAGGAAACCCTTAACGGGAAATTCCGAAGAATGGAAACGCAAGCTAGTAAAGAGTGACTAGCTGCAGTTTCAACTTCAAAGAAGTCGAAAAATAACAAAATTCCAATAGTGGAAATTGAGACGATAGTGGACAAAGAACATCTTCGTTCAGAATTACAACACTCCGCAAGGAGCTTTCCGCACCATTTCCCAGTAATACTGGAGAAATATGATGAAAATGATTCATCACAAACACCAAAAACAACTATGTTATCGGCAGAAGACCTCAACATTATGTCGAAGTCTTACAAGAAATATCTCGTGAAATGTTTCCCAAGATCATTTCTTCCTTCGAGCCGCTAAATGCGAGCTCTTCTCTGCTACAGTGGACTGTCTTGGACATTCCATAGACGATAAAGGTATCCACACGGATACCGACAAGATGGACAGGATTCGCGAATGGTGAACTCCGCGTACGTTCAACAACGTACAACAATTCTTGGGGTTAGTACAATACATAGCCCCGTACATGCCAGATGTAGCCCAGTATACTGGACCACTGTCTATAATGACAAGGAAAAATGTTCCTTTCGTATGGATGCCAGTCCATGAAATGTGCTTTCAGCACATCAAAAGACTGGCAACCAAGGCTCCAATACTGAAGCCTATAAATACTAATAAAGACGAACCTATATGGGTCATCTGTGATGCGTCGGTATCCGGCGTCGGATGCATGTACGGTCAAGGACCTACATGGCAACAGTGTAGGCCTGCCGGCTTCATGTCCAGAAAGTTTACTGCAGCGCAGCATAACTATAGAGTTTTCGAAATAGAAACTCTAGCTATCCTCGAAGCTCTTCTCAAATGGGAAGATAAACTTCTTGGATATCGAATTCATGTGGTCACTGACCACAAAGTGTTAGGATTCTTTCTAACACAACGAAAATTGTCCAGTAGACAAGCTCAATGGATGGAATACCTATCCAGATTTGATTTTGATATACGTTATATCAAAGGAATAAACAACAAAGTAGCCAATGCATTATCGCGCTACTATGAATCTGATGCGACGATGGTATTGGTGGCCACGGGTCAATGGCAACATTGAAGAATTCTGCAAGTCTTGTGAGACTTGCCAGCAAATTAAAACAAGCAATCGCAAACCAATAGGTTTGCTACATTCGCTTCCGATCCCCATGAAACCATGGAATCAATTGGAATGGATTTCATAGGTCCATTCCCAGAATCGCAAGGATATGATTACCTGTGGGTAGTCATTTGCAGGATGACTTCACGAGTACATCTTATACCCGTGAAAACAACGATAACTGCATTGCAATTATCATGGATCTTTGTAAAGGAGATCGTAAAATTACATGGACTACCTAAGTCCATTGTCTCAGACAGAGACTCGAAATTCACGTCACGATGGTGGCGTGAAGTACACCACTTACTAGGAGCAAAGCTCCTAATGTCTACATCATTCCACCCCCAAACGGATGGAATAACTGAACGAGTAAATCATTCAATTGGCCAAATCTTATGGTCAATGGTCGAAGCAGACCAAAAAGACTGGGTAGAAAAATGCCCAATGATGGAATTCGCATTGAATTCCAGCGTAAACGAGAGCACAGGGTATGCTCCCTTCGAGGTAGATGGAGGGTACATGCCATCCATGGTTCGCAAATACCCGAGCGATGCAAAAGTCTCGCCGGGTGTACGCAAATTCGCAGATCGTGCCCTGCAGCACCTCTCTGATGCCCACGATAGTCTTATTGAGGCAAGGGTAAAACAAACCTTCCATGCTAATAAGCACAGAAGGGATGAACCCAAAATTAAACTAAATGATTTAGTTTACTTATCGACAAAAAACTTAAATTTTCCAAGGGGGAGGGCTACCAAGCTCTTACCAAAATTCTTAGGACCGTACCCCGTCGTCGAGGTACACCCAGATTCGTCTCACTACCGAATCGGATTGCCAACAGAGTTGGCAAAGCGTGGAATACACAATAACTTCCACGCGTCGCTAATACGCAAGCATCATCCTAACGATGATGCATTATTCCCTATGCGCTCTGTAGCAGAGCCATACAATTTCGGCGAACCATCCACAGTGGAATGGTTAGTCGATGAAATAATCGGACATCATTGGGATGGCCGAAAAATACTATTCCATATTAAATGGAATCTTGGTGATACCACCACAGAACCGTACACAACGTGTAAGGAACTAGTCGCTCTAGATAGATATCTAGAACTTCAAGGCGTCGACGACTGGCGACGACTTCCACGGACGACCGGTTAGGTCTCCATTCCAATCAAAATATTCTATATAATAGAATCACACAGAAGCAACGGCATCTGCTTCTTTTAGTAAAAGATTGCCCCAACAATCACATTTGGTGGCTGTACCTTATGTACAACCACGATCAGGCAACGCCTCATGTCGTGCCTATAAAAAGGGAAAGAAAAATTTATCTTTCCCAACTTACTCTTTCACCATCATGGAGAAAGACACGCCGTCGACAGACAACAAAACACCATCGCTGCCTCGGCAGCAACAACGACAAAACGATGGTGCTGGGCAACCAGCGCTATCTCCATCCTCTATACCGGCTCAACTGAGCAATCCGTTGATACCTAATCAACGAACGGTTGGCGCGTCGACAAACCCGCCAGCACAACTTGTGTTTGGCACAGCGAACGCATATCCTGCTGAACCAGCGGGATTACAACAAGCCAGTAACATGGCAGGTACAGGGTCATCATCAATGGCCTTCAACCAGGTATCCAACAACGTTGGACACCAATTATCATGGACATTCCACCCTAATATAGGGTGTCGTCTTCACGAGATTTCGAACATGGGGATTTGTCCTCATTGCCAAAACTTCCTCCAGCATTCGACGGAGGCATTTGTTATGGCGGACCCTAGTTGGACCGCCGCTGGTAACGCTCAAGAGGAGTACTACCGGCAACACCATCGACACAATGTGTCGAACAACGAAAACGAATCAGCGGTGCAGCTGGCTATCCAGCTTGGCACCGCTAGCCGTGACTTATCGTCTCTTACAAGACGGTATACTGATCTACAGCGCGCGAAATTCGCAGCCTCCAAGAGAGGTGCGACAGATACTCAGATGAGTTGGAAGGATACCAACGGTATTCATCCACCAGACATGGTCATGGCTCTGCTCGTTATGAGGAGGAAAGCCAGTCTGGGAAACGACGAAGGGTAGAAGCTCCGGCTTCAACCGTATTCTCGTCTAACAACGACTCAGTGTCATTCGACATTGATAGTAGCGCAGGTCCAATGGACCTGGATCCATCAACAACAGGAGCACCTGCTCCGTCGTCTTCCTACGCAGGAGCGGTACTTAGTACCAATCCTGCTTTGTCTTCTACCATTCCTCCTGAAACTCAGGAGGATGCTCCGGCAGTACTGCCAGAACTCCCTCATCGAAGGAGTGATGGTGGCTACTTTGCCACCGATGGCTGGATTCGCTACGGCAAAGATGCCAATCTCGTCAAAGTCAATGACAATCAACAACTTCCCATTTCTTATGGGATTCACACCGCTCGCGAGGCTACCCTCGCTAGAGCAGAAAATCTTATATTCCCGGCTAACAGCCGAGAAGTCATCTGGTATCTTAGGATACTTCGCGAACCCACGTTCGCGAGTAGACATGGCTACAACACCTCACGGCGTTGGACCCTATACCGGGTCTTAGACCAGGAAGTCCGATCCCTCCGAAGAGGAGATCTAACTCACATAAGTGAGTTACAACGAACTCTGCTCGTCAACTGGTTTGAACCAGTTTTTGTATTGATTGCCCGAACTGCTAAGCAGGACAAGGCTGCTGGCATCACTGCTGGCACTCTGGATGGAGAAAACTCCGTTCAAAAGAAGAAAAAAGGGAAAGGCCGTATGAAGCCCGCCCCTGTAGGCTGGTCCAGCAGTACTGCTGCCGGACCCTCATCCATTCGAATGGCTCCTGCGGGCACTGCACCGCCGTCCCGACATGGTACAGCTGATGCCTGGGCGGCATATCTTGTCACCCCACAAGGGTTGACCGTGCGCCCTTCGGGCATCGTGTACCGCGAAGACGGTGCAGTAAGCGAGCGCTCCATTCGTGGACGCCAGCTGATCAACCCCAGGCGGCCTGATCCGCCTTCTGGAACCCCTCTGGACGTATCGTCCAGATATTTGCTGTTGGCATCGGAGGTTATCCTCCGTCACCATTATTATTGCCATTTAGTGGCTACAGGGCAAATTACAATTGCCTCACCTCCTCCACCGCAAACATCATTCGCTAATTACCTCAATGGCACCATTGAGGATGTTGCCCGATTCTTTGCTGAGCAAGGAATCTCTGTTGCGGATCTCGAAGATTCCGCTCTGTATGCAGCCACCTGGCTGCAAACATTCAATCCACGTAATGCGGAAGCAGCATTAGCTGCTTCAATACTCAGGGGACGTATGCCCCCTCATCTTCGTCTCCCTGCTGGGATCAACGATCACTATCGTACCCTTACGGGTACAATAGACAATCGTCCGCCGGCCATCACTGATGTCCAGCTTACTCCAACGGTGGTGCCTACGGCACCGCAAGTATTCAACCCGCCGCCTGTGCCTGTGCCACAGGCTTCATCTATTGCATCGACTTCGTCGATGACAAACAACACTGCTGCTGGAGCCACTGCTCCAGCTCATTCTTCATCTGGACCTGCTCCCGCAGGACCGTCTTCATCATCTGGAGATACGTCTCCCCAGATGGATGAATCTGATGGATAATCCCCCCAGTAATACGTCTTATTGGGGATTTATCCCATCATATTGTTCGATTAGTACCCTAGGTACTAATCTAGTGGGGGAGGGTGTAACGCCTCCTCCCCATCTTGCCTGATTCCCTTCCGGCCACGCCTTATGGCGCGGCCTTAACTTTTGTCGCATCGCGACTCTTATCTTATCTTATCTTACAATTAGATATCATTTCTATTCTATTCATTTCGATTACTATAACTAGTCGAATTACATAAATTACTGTAGTTCTTCTACACTACGAGTACACAATCGCATAGCCTTTGTCGTGCTCTTTCGTGTGAACGTAAGACTCTCGCCTAAGGGCGTTATACACTAGCCCATACTATTGGACTTGCTGTGAGACTGATACTAGATTTTGCATATTTGAGACCCTAGAGATTACTACACCATTACTATCTGGCACTTTTTTATTAGCCATCAAGCCCAAATCAAGCCCTTGGTTCCATGTCCTCTTGAATGATTAAATGGCAGAAATAACCATCTACTGACATTTATCCCGAGAAAAATTCTCAAAAGAATTAATGTATGGCTACATATAGTATTGATAAATGTTTTGTTCACCAAAAGATAGAGGATACACTTTTCTTATTCATGTGGTATGAAGAGGAACATTGAAGATCAGGTATTTGGTGGTGGGAAAGAATTAGGCGCCATATGCTCAATGGCTGCATTCAACCGTCTATCTGCCCGATTCTGGTGTATCTCTGATGCTGCTGGGTTTAGCACTAGATGTAAACACATATTGCCATGTCCTGAAGCACAACTTCGCATTACTACAATGGAGTGGGAAAAATCCATCAGGTATCAATTCAGCATCAATTAGAGTTCATTCACTGGCCGGCACTCCAATTCAATGGAGTGACATCATCAAAAAATCAACTGCGTTGCCCCCTGCGTTGACCACTGCGTTAATGGCAGTGGGAAACCAACTGCGCCGGTCCTTGCCCCCGGTGTTACCCACAAGACAGTCTGTTGATTTTGATTTTACAAGCGCTATTTTTGAGAAATTTCCTGAAGCCGAAATTTACTACAAAGGTGCGTACAAACCAACTTCATTTCAGAAACACACTTTGTTAACTTTCGAATGCCTACTAGATCACGAAAGCGAAGCGTCATATCCATACTAGGGGTCTGACCGTTGTTTTCAATGAGGTAGAAGCCAAGGTGCCATATCTGTATTCTCAGTGTATCAAATGTCGTTTTTTTTATTTACCAATTACATCGTCTTGAAAGCCGTTTATCGTGATCTCCTCAGTCGCTGTTGTTCATGGTCGCGTTCGTTCATCAGCCGTTTCATCTTCGCTATGCTACAAATGATATCTGAGTGTTACAAAATGATAGTGAGAGGTGCAGACTGACATGAACACATAGTCTCATCAGAGGTAAGTATAGGCGAGAGCATCACCCTCTGAAGATACTGAATCATAGATAGTGGGTACCTCCATCCACCTCTCATTCCAGCCAGTGCATCGTCGCATCATCTCTTGCTCCAACCAGCGCATTGTCGCATCTCACTTGCTCCACGTTGCATCATCTCTAGCTCACGCGTCGTTGCAATCACCTGGCATTGTCCAACCAGCTTGTCCTCGCGGTCTATCGCATGCATTCCAACGAATATCTCGTTCTTGCAGCCAAATATTATTGATTTCTCACTACTCGACTGTCCTCGGTTTCCAATTCTTCCATCACTGTACCATCCCCAGCTGTTTTGGTCACCAAGCATCTTCCATACCACCTGTGTGTATTTAACTATTTTGATTTTATTAGTACTGATAAATGATTCAGGATTGAGGAAGATCAACGAGACATCGCGGAAGCCCACCACCGATCCAACTAACGCAAAGCATGTTCATGTATCTATTGTTTTTTCTTCACTCACCTCATGCCTTAAACAGTTATATGTGTCAAAACAGAGCTATATGCGTCGTCATGCGAGCTAGAATTGTGCGCCAGTGATCCACAAGGCACGGAGAACAACTTCAAGGCTCATTGGGATGTCCCTGGTGCTGTTTTCTGCAAGTTGTACAAGGAAAGGGCGATTGTAAGAAAGCAGTAAGTTCATTCATTCTTCGCTTGGCTGTTGGTCTAATTGGTTTCGAACACGAGAAGAAACGATAGAATACAGCAAAGTAAGTTTTTTTTAGCCTATTGTACTGTGTTGTAGCATAAATCGTGTATCGTAGTGAGCAGAAATTGTATGCCATATATGGCAGTAACTCCAGTCCAAATCTGAGCAGATTTGAGAGCTATATCATTCGTTTGAGTTACATCTACATCTGTCTGTAGCATTTCAAATTCATGAACCACTACAACCCAGCAGCTCTGAGCAATGAACCAGAGCGGATGACAGCGGATATCATCATGTGCCAACCTTTTCGTTTTTACATGCTCTGGTCCGGTCTGGTCATCTGGACAATGACTTTTGACAGGGATATTTAACGTTTTAATGTACATTTAGCGTTCATTGTCAAACTCATACTTCTTTCCCTATTGCCTCGCCATCGATGTCTTTTTCCCCTCCTCGACTCCCTGTGTCCGTGGCAGAACCCGTAGATAGTGGTACCCCGGATCCTGACAAGCTTCAGAGGGATGCCTCTTATTACTTGCCGACCAAGATTTTTCTGGTTATTGAGGCGTTTCACGATTATGAGTTGATTGCAACTCACGAAAAATTCAGGTGGATAATCGATTGTTCCAGATTCCAATGCACTTCCTTTCCAGCCAATCCGAAGTTTTCAAAGGGATGTTAGAGATGCCACTTCCGTCTGATGGAGCAAATGAAGGAATGTCCGACGAAACTCCTATCCACTTGGAAGGAGCATCACTAAATCGGAGAGATTTGGTCATAGATGGTAGTCCCCCGAAATCCAATATAAACTTGGTGCAATGATCGTAATATCAGTAAAATACTGCATGTCAGATTCTCATTGAATATATTTGAGAGGCAAGTAATCTGTGATGACCTCAAATTACAATCCATGAAAATATCTGGAGGACCTTAGAATCAAGTACAATTATTGAAGTGTAAGGCATTCACACGTATTAGAATGTAATGCATGATCCTCAAGCACAGAAAACGCCTAGGAATTATGGGACCAATAAAATTCTCACCGCCAGTAAATTTCCGGTTCAGAATGCTCATGGTACGACAACGTGAGGTGAATATCCTGTATTTGTACTAACTAGTAAAACGATACATTATACATGAATTGGAACAAGGACAGGGAGTAAGAAAGACAATTGTCAGGATACATAAGTAGGAAGAAAGAAGAGGAACAGACTGGGAACCTGGGGAGCAAGCGTTAACGTAGAGTCGGAGTCGTAGAGTCAAGCGTGTATCTTGAGCCTTGGAAGTTGATTTGTCGGACACGTTGCAGCGAGCTTGACACGTCCTTGTCTTGGTATTAGAGATCTTGTTGTCTTTTGAAGGAGAGTCAGTTGCAGAATAGAGTAGATTTGCTTGACAGAGCGTCTTGAGGGAGCGTCTTGAGGGAGCGTTGAGAGAGAACAAACACAATGGTGATGGGGGAAGAAAAAAGAAAGAGCAACTTACCCTGATTTACCTCAGGGTGCTAAATAATGTAAGCCCAGGTTATCACGCATGTCAGAAAGATATATTGGGGCATAAAAATGGGGCGCTGATGCCAAGCAGGGTTGTGTTACCCGAGCGGAAACGGACTTGTAGATCTGTTTTCATGAAATCGCAAGCTTTGTTGAAGGGATTAAGTAATAACTTGGGATTTCAAGGAGCTGATTTTGGCCTATACCCATCGCTGTTGAATTAACACACCAAAGTACCAGCAGAAGTCGAAAAGGTGCATGTTGGGTGCATGCATATCGGCAGTAAACAATCAGAGAGGGATATGCAGTGATGCCTGCAGGACCAGGACATAATCCTTTTCGAATATAATGCATCGTATCAACAACAAAATATGGAGGGATGCTGAAAATCAGATATCACACCGATATAATATGCAGCTGAAATCACAATACTACTGCAATTTGAGAGTAAGACCATAATACATCGCAATATTGTCTTATTATTCCTTGGCCATGGGGATGTATGATATTCCATTATGATAATACAAAACTTTGACGTATAATGCCCTTTGGTATCATCCAACGGCAGCTTTTGTCCGATTTAGTGATGAGTTTCGAAACATGATTTCCGTCAGCTTCTAAGAGTTTTGTGCCCTCCGTGCGTCGATCATGATTCATCTCCTTTGTATCACGGTGCGCTAACGCGAGATATAGTAAGATAATCGGTTGGCTGGAAGCCTTGTCGTTCAATGAATGGCATTCTGTTCTCAAACTGGCCGACCAATGGTGCATGGATGCAGTCAGAGCACATGCAATCGAAATGATGACCAACATCACTGTCGATATCGACCCAATCGAGAAGGTGGTGGTGGCAAGAAGATATGGCATAACTCACTGGATTGCCCCGGCGTTAGACACGATCCTTCAGCGCTCCCAAACCTTGAGTGGAAAGGATGTCGGACGTTTAGGCTTGTTGACCGCATTGCATCTTGTTGAAATTCGGGAACGCTTGAAAAAGGACCGGCATTCCCAGACGTACGGTTTTAGTTTCGCAAGCGCTATCCTCGAGAAATTTCCTGAAGCTAAATTTTACTACACATATAACAATTTACCACTACCTAGGTTTGTTTTTTAAGCCTCTTTATCCGAAAGTGATGCCGAGTGATGCCGGTATTTGTGTATATTGTTTGTTTGTAGCTTGGCACCCTTCAGAGCCGCAGAGGCATATTCTGCTAACCACCACCCATATAACAATCCACCACAACCACCACTACCACAACCACCACAACCTTGGTTTCAGAATCACATTTTGTTAACTTTAGATTCACTGTATCACGGTTTTTAATGAGGTAGATGAAAGCCAAGATGTTATAATCTATGTTCTCAGTGTATCAAATACATATTCCATCTCAAAGCCATTTATTTGTAAGTGGGTCTTTGTCACAATCCAGCAGCTTTGACCGTTACGCCAAAACGGCAGTATAAACACAAACCATATGTTCAGCCTCTGGATTGTATATAAGCACATCTTGGCGGTTCAAGTGTGGTAAGCCACGGCAGGCTTACATTATTGTGGTCCCCAAGTGGTCTCCTTTCAATCGCTGTTGTTCATGGTCGTGTTCGTCCATCAGCCGTTTCATCTTCGCTATGTTACAAATAATATCTGTGTTATAAAATGATAGAAGTTGGAGACTGACATGAACACGCAGTGATAATATGCAGGGTTGGAGATGGACCAAAAGAGAAAAAATGAGAGCGATCCCAGACGGTGAAGAAAGTCCCAGAATCCACATTACGGTTGACCCTTGTCGGAAAAGACAGGGTAGAGGGGGCAGGCTGCGAATCAAGTTTAATTTCGGAGATTTTCAGCGACGTTGTGAATAAGCAAAGACATCTTGTCACTTCGACCGTCCTTGGAGGATTATTCAGACGTAAGCATAGGCGAGAGCATCACCCTTTGAAGACACTGTATCATTGGTAGTGGGCGGTACGATGTATGCTTTTTGATAGCGTAGGAGTTTGGCGCTCAATTGGGAGATCATCATAGTAGCCGAAATCTCAGCAGTAGGTGAGAAAGGCAGTTCGCATAGTTATAGGCTAATAGACTGCGTGGCGAGCGTTAGAGAAAATGGTCCAAGCTTTGGAGAGCGTGTGACGGTCGTTATCAGCGGTAGCGAAAAACGATGGTCTTTGCGGGGAAATAGCGAGATGTGCTGGAGAGACTAAAGGGACTAGGGCGAGAGAGGGTGATGGTAGGTCTAAGATTTACGATAGTGTTATGATAAGAACGACTCGATGGCGTCTCTGAATCTTCGAGGTCGAGTTCTGGATGCATAGAGGAAGCACGAAGACCTATGGTTCGTTTTAAGAGTGTTCAGCTGTTCTTCTGCGAAAATCAAAGATAACCAGTTTGCTTGTGTCGGATGAGGCCTAGATTTGACGGGACAAAGGACGACGATTGAACTGTCTAAGATTGGCTGATCCATACCGCAAATATGGGATAATCGAATTTGCTCTGAGGCCCAAACCGATTTTTGAAAGGTCGATCCTGCATTTCGAAAGGCGCGTATCACCAATCACAGATAGCCTTGCAAATAGCTATCGCACGCGTACGAATCCTTCGGTCGAGATGAGAATACTGTGACCTATCGAAAACAATTAAATGCAAAATTACTCCTTCCTGGACTGGTCAGAGAAATATGCGTACCGCCGAAGAATTTTGATTTTCTTTGGCACCCGGCTACGCTATATCAGCCTTGGAACCACCACTGGCAGTTTTGTGCTGAGGAAGGAAGGAAGGAAGTAACCGGCGCGGTCCCATTGAGAGAACTATAAATAAAGATGAGCCTCAAGGAGTGAAGCGCTGAAAACACTGATACCGAACCGTGTGTGAGATTGATCATCGATAAGTCCTTTCTTACGACCATGAGCTCGCCCAAACTCCCTCAATTTCTCGAACAGAATCTACTCAGCGGAAAGGGCCAGTATAGTCATTTGAACACCGATAAAGCAACCATTATCACCCGCGATGAATCCGAAATCTCCGTTGGCGTTCTTAAACCATTCTTAAATGACGGAAAGCCTTTAGGTGTCTCTGTCGCGTTCGATGAAAACGATCAAACCATTCTCTGGCTTGCAATCTCCGATAGTTGCAACCATGTTTTGCTCATCTCATTTCCGACGTTGTTGGGTCGTCGACCTGATTCTCTTTTCGAGAAGGCTGACAGAGTCCGTTCGATGCTTGAAAACGTACTCTGTCGTGGATTCTACGCGTTCGATCTCGCGCCACTGGCTCTTTCACTATACCGCGACTTGGGCATTCGCATCACTCTTGGTGTCGACATTCAGTCCGCGGTTCTTGATAAAAATGGTCGACGGAAGTCGCCGGTAAATGCACTCTCCGACCTCATAGGTAGCGAAAACGCGAGCGTTCAGCTACATCGCAGGAATGTCGAGAGTGCCTTTGCGGATCTAACCTGTTCTCGATCTAATCTCAAAACATCATTCTCTGTTATTATTGCCTCAAGGGCCTGGGTGTCCCAGTTCATCTCAGAATTTGAGAATGCTCCAGAGCAGTTTAGTACAGTCCCTATCGTGGATACACTCAAAGTCCCTGTCAAGGCATGTTGATTCAGTTGAGCGCTGCATCGTTAATTAACTAACAAATTCATAGATTCTCGACATAGTTTCAAAATGGGCTGGAGATGCCCTGAGACTACACCATATGAAACCTATGGAAACAGAGCATGCTGTTACTGGAGGGACGGATGGAGAGGGCAACTTCCAAGCTACGTCTCATGTTTACAAGGCAAAGCTACATTCTAATCAAGTGAGTATCCGGATTTCAGAACTCTTTAGTAGTTTCATTCTTGATAATGCTTTGATCTTTAGCAAATTCAGCTCAGTCTCGCCAATGAACATGGTTCCATCAAACTCCCAGCTTCGACTGGATTTGTAAAGGGCCGTGCTGCTCCTCTGAAAATATCTCACGCCATTGGAAGTTCCAATGCTATTCTCACTGGAAGTATCATCTCAAGGGGACGTGATGGACCGACAACGGCTGATAGTCGGAAGGCAGACATTGTTCTGGATATTCTCAAGGGCAAAATGTCACTTTTCACTGAGAATCCCTGGATCATCAACCTCTGGGACCCTCCACATGGAGTTATGTCTTGGCCGGCAAGGTCCACTCCTCACTACTTCAAGTCTGAGAGTGTCACGGTTCCTGAGACTGGGCCGAAGCGCCCACTTAACCATTCGCAGACTTTAGCTATTGAGAAGATGCTTTCGCCTAAAGACGAAGATCGGATCATTCTTATCCGTGGCCCACCAGGGTCAGGAAAAACTTCGTGGGCATTTATATATCATGATTTCCTTTTACTGAACCATAATACAGGGTAATTTCCAGATTTGTGGAAATTGCTTATAGCCGGGACTGTCCTGGAATATGGCTTATAGCACAGTCCAATGTAGCAGTAAAAAATATAGCAGAAAAGTTAGCCTCGATTGGATTCATGAACTGGAGACTTCTAATCTCAGTGGATTTTCATCTGGACTGGTATCTTTTTCAAAATATTCTGGTGATA
This sequence comes from Rhodocollybia butyracea, assembly GCA_015501585.1. NCBI lineage: Eukaryota > Fungi > Basidiomycota > Agaricomycetes > Agaricales > Omphalotaceae > Rhodocollybia > Rhodocollybia butyracea. The sequence goes on along the minus strand of JADNRY010000445.1, from coordinate 33,234 downwards.
AGATTGACTGAACAGTTTTGCTTTAGGCATGAACACCTTTATGGACATGATATTAAAGACAATATTATCAGATCTGATGACTTCTACACAATGCTTCCTACAAGGATAGCTGGATGTAAAGTCATCTTATGCACTCTCAGCATGCTGTCAAGTCAATGGATTCGCAAAAAGTTCCTCCCTAGCATTCCAATTCATACACTGATTGTAGATGAAGCCAGTCAGATTGAGATTGGTGATTATTTGCCAGTTTTCACTCTGGCTGTTACAAAATTAGAGAAGATGTGTCTTATTGGAGATGATAAGCAATGTAAGTTTTCATTTTCTCATGTAGGCTTTCTATACATATACTGTTTAGTGCCTCCTCATGGACAGGAAGATATTGAAGAACTTCAGAGTGTTTTTGAAATCAATCATCTTCATGCTTATGTGCATCTTCTAGATACCCAGTGTATGCTTTTTCAACCTTTGATTTTTGTCTTCTCATGCTTCTTTTATTGCACAGATCGTATGCCACCTCAAATGGGTGACTTCATTTCAGAACAAGTCTATGAAAGCCTTCTGAAATCCAATGCACTCCATCCTATTACCAACTCCACTATTGCTTGTCAGTTTCTAGATATCCCTGGGACTGAAAAAATGCAAAATAATTCTTTCATTGTGAGTTTTTGTTTACAGTTGTTTTTTTTTTTGGATCTATGGTCATGGCCTATTAGAATAATGAAGAAGCATCAGCAGTATTAAAACTTGCAGCATTCTTGGAGTCATCTGGCAAAAGCTACAGAGTTGTTACTCCCTATGATTCACAAAGAAATCTCATAGAAAAGCTGATGCAGCAAAATGAGCTCAACTGGAATGATAAGTGTTTCAATGTTGACTCGTTCCAGGGTATCTATTTTCTTTGATTTGATCTATTTGTTTACTTGCTAATGATCCATTCCATTATCTAGGCAATGAGGATGATTATATCATTATCTCCATTGTCAGATCATTGAAACCAGGATTCTTGAACAATCTCCGCCGCACCAATGTTATGCTGACTCGATTCAAAAGAGGCATGTTCATTTTCACTAATAAGAAATTTGTCAATAGTAAGGGTGCAGAGACCCTGGTTGGAAAATTAGCTATGTATTTTGAGGAGAAGGTGGGGGATAAAGCATGGTTGAGTATGAAAGATGTTGAGGCAGGAAAAGTTGTTCTGAAATGATTGTTCAAGTTCTTTCATTTTGTTCTCAGTAGTATACTAACTTTCACAACAGCTCTGATTTTCCATATCCCGCATCTCATATAAGGCTTAATATCTCTTCAGTTTGCACAAATTTGAATGGATATTGAGCCTTATATGAGATGGGTTATATGGACTAATCTGAGGCTCTGGGGATACTTAGTATACCAAGTGTTCATTGTATTATAGTCTACTGGCATTGCAGAATCCTGAACTTACATGAAAATTGGCAATTTTACTGTGTAGGACAAGACTGACTTTGAGTACAACATGATACTGATATAAAAGATGTGGTCAAAGCTAAATATAATGCTCCATATTTGGATACTACAAGTTGGAACAGATGCTTTTCTAGATCTTCTTGTGTAGTACAGTGACTCACCATGTTTTTTTGTAGTTTTCCTGTAAGTATACTTATGCAACTTACATCAGTACCAGATAGGTACTGAAACTTCTGATGGAGTGACTTGGTGTATTTAGGCTATCTAAAGTCGTACTCCCTGGTTGGGAGTTGAACCCAGCTTTTGTGTGTAAGTATAAGACAGCCGCGAGCCGGGAACAGTAGAGATGTCCACGAGTCCGGATCCAAGTATACTTGGATCCAGAGCGCAAGTACTTGCGGCCTAAAAGGCCTGACTTGTGACCCGTGGCTGACTCGTGGGAAACGGGTCACTGACTTGCAAGTACTTGTGATTCATCTAATAAACAAGTGTTACAGAAGTATTTACCATTACTTACTTGCATAAATTGATTGTACAGCATATAATGCTAACAAAACCATGTACTTAACTTGTTTACAACAATTTCATACTATGTTATGAAGTAAATATGTACTCACATCTAAGTTTTGAGTTGTAGACAGCTCAGGGCGTTTAGGCGCTTGAATTGGCGCCTAAACGCCGTGTAGCTGTCTACAACCTAATATCTGTGTGCCAGCACTCAACAACTTATATAGTAGTAAGTATGATATTATTGACCAATGTAAGTTGTAATTATTACTCAAGTTGCACTGAAAATACATGTATACTATGCCTTGCACAAGTCACAAATACTTGCAAAGTCTCGGAAACCTTGACTTGTGACCTGTTGGTGACCCGTGGGAAATGGGTCTTGGGATCCGCAAGTCACATACTTGCGAGTTTTCCCACGGATCTTACCTGTGAGTACTTGTTGAGACTTGGACTCGTGGACATCTCTAGGGAACAGTCAAGTCATGCTTTTCTCTTTCTTTCGTGGTCTTTGAAATGCAAACTCTGCACTTGCGATTACCCACCAGGGAGGCTTTGAATCTTTACCTCATTTATGGACTCAAACCTTGAAGCTTTGAAGCTCTACATGGGAGAACTTGCCAGCTTTTTGCCTTGTGGTTGCCCACCCTAGAGAATGCAATGCACCTGTTACACTGTTCTGCTGCACCTTCCTTCCGATGTGTCTTCCACCACAACGCAGGTGCCCCCGTTTAATCACCAGCAAACCTAGTACGTTAAGTTGGACATGCCTAGCAATAACAGAAGACGCGCAGGTAGCAACAACAAAAGCGAAGCACCTAGAAACAGAAGTGTCTAGTAGCGGTGACAACTCAAAGGTGGCCAATATATCACATGAAGATTCCTGTCCGTGCCATATAGAGGATACCATTTACATTCTCCAATCCAATCTCTAGCCCATCCAAATACTATCCGTATCATACTCCGCCCATCACTAATAGTAATGAATCTAGAGGGAGTTGAAGCAGATTTGTGATTTCTGCGTGACAAGCTCCCCGCCATCAAATATATGGCAGACCGTGATTTTGATGTAATTACTCTAAAAAGTAGATAGAAAGTTTACTAGAGTACTATCCCCTCTACATGTCAAATCCGGTGGCAATCTGGTTACCTTTAAGGCATTTCCGAGGTACTTCTTTAAAAATTTTTAAAAACTAGAGGCGTGATAGTGGGTGACTTCCCGTGGGGTTTAGGATCCTAAATAATGGATGACTTCCTGTAAGGTTTATTTGACAAAAAACAGTTGATTAATTTTGTCAGGGAGGTTTGCGATCACCGGATTCCATCAAAACTTGATCAAAACTTCCTTGCAAGGGTTTACAGAGGGGTCTGGAGGCCTCTGTAAACCTGTTTTCGCTCGATTTTTGATCGCCAATCATTTTCCGCCCGTCGCATCAACATCATTCAAGAATTATTTGGAGTTTATTGGAGTTTAATTCTTACTATCACGCCTCTAGTTTTTCAAAAATGTTCAAAGAAGCGCCTTGGAACTGCCTTTAATGTCTGTCGATGGCCACCGGATTTAATATGCAGAGGGGATAGTATATAAGTAAACTTTCTATCTAATTTTTATAGCATTTATATACCATCTTAGAGCACGACAGCTTTCCCGGTGTAAAAAGTCGTTTTGCACAGAGTTTTTCAAAAGATCAGTCACAGCAGTAACAGGTACAATCAACGGCACACTCAACGGCACACGCAATGGCCAAGACGGCATGTCAATTTTAAGTTGTCGCGTTGCGCGTTCTCTCTTCTCTCCATCTTGTGGTGGAATCGTTCCGTACTGGGACGTACCACTGTTTCTCGCAATGTCACGCACTAACCACCATGCTGACCGCACGAAAACACAATCGGAGAAGGCATCCTTGGATGAGCCCAACTTTCCTCGCAAAAGATCTCCAAGTCCAGGCTGGCTGGATGGCTGGGATGAATTCAAGTACGTCTATACTCATTTCTTATGTAGACTTTATACTAATGCTTTCGCATAGCAAGAACAATATTCATGCAATGACCGGGACCCATACTGCACTATCAATGCTACGTGAATATTCAACAATGAGCTTCCGGGAATTTGAGGCCGTTGGTATGTGTTCACTCGTCTCAAGGCAAATTACTTCTCTTACTCTGCTTACAGTGGGCTTACCTCAAGAAATGGATGGATTTGCTCAGTACACCTCACCTGAAGAGATGGACCGGCTGCTCGAGCGAGGCAATCTCCTCAATGAAATGCATCGTCAAATCAGAAACTGTCTTGCCGAACGCGACACGGCCATACGATATGCAAACGCCGCTCGTCTCGAGTTGTTCAGGTTGCGGCAGGAAGCTGTAGTGGCAGGTGAAGCACTTCTGGAGACAACAAAGGAACCAAGCAATCTCTATCTACGACGCGATGTAAACAGATTAGCAACGGGTTTAATAGAGCATGGGAGGAAGGGTTCACGGGATAGAGAGCAGTTTGAGATGCAGGCACGTCGTCGAAAACCCTTCCCTCAGCAGTCTGTTGTGCAAGCAATTACAGCGTACCCTACTCTCAAATCACAGCTAGATTGAATATAACTCTTTTATTTGCTTCATAAATAAATCTGTAAGTTATGAACAGTGGTTGGTATAATAGTAAGGTGGATTATGGTAAATGTAAGGATGAGGATAGGGTGCTGTCTGCATGTTTCTACGAGGGCTGAGCGTCAAAGGGGTACGAGGATAAGAAAATGAATGGTGTATTGGTGTCTGAGGAATAAACGATGACATTTCTGGTTGGTGAGAGGAAGACGGTTCGGGTTGCTGTGGGTTTTCGGGTTGGTGAGTGGTAGCCGTGTTGGAATTAGTAGCGGGTGCACGGGCTCGTCCAAAAATTCCCCGATAACGAGGGTCCTGTACAAGCTGTGGGTGTTCCTCGAAATGAGATTTTATTCGTGCACGCAATGCGTCGTTGTTTCCGTCTGTGTCTAGCTTGAGTACCCATGCCAGATCCTTCATATCCTCCTTCACCTTTGAGTTCAGTGAGCCCGTAAAAATGGTGTCAGGGCCCATTTTCAGTCGGGCCTGAACTCGTTCCTGTTCCTTCGCTTCCTTTGCTGCCTGCGCCTCATTCTTCTTCTGCAACTGCTCCGCTGCCTTGTCATGCTTTTTCCTCGAATATTCCATGCCCTCGGCAGATGTCAAGCACCGAGCCTCAACGTTAAGTTTCGGCCGTTTCGTTGCTTTCTGGCTCTTCGCGTTGAGCTTGCGATGGGTAACCTGGAGCTGCTGCAGTGCAAGTGTGTTGTGGGTTTTCGACTGCTCCAGAGCTGAACGAAGCTCACGATTCTCCTTTTCCATCGCATCGTATGCCTGAGAAAGCTGGTCATACGTTCGTTTGCGCCCCAAGGAAGGAGAAGCGTAAAAGAGAGATGGTGGGATTGGTGAAAAAGGAGATGATGACGGCGGCGTTGGTAAAGTTTGATGTGGACGTCGACGTTGCGCTGGTGTTTCCGTGGATACCAGAGCCTCGTGTTCGCTTTCCGTATCAGAGTCTTGGTCGGATTGGCCGCTGGACATGTCGTCGTCGTCATCTGAGAACACTGGGTGGAAGGGAAATGAACCTGGGACAAAGGTTCCATGTGTGGAGTAAGGAACACTCGGCGCGTAGTCATCGTGTTTGAAAATGTCACGGTTGATTGGCCATTGACCACTCTTCCGCCAAGCAGTTTGTATCGTGCTCTGCTTAAATGTCGCAGCACGAACAGCCATATATTCCTTGATAAAATCTTCCCTCGGCATCTCTTCATCTGTGTCCTCTGCAATCTGGTCACAACGGTCAATCCATGCTCGTGCAAAAGGTCCAAAGACTCCAACGTCAAGAGGCTGTAGCTTGTGTGTTGTGTGAGGAGGAAGACAGAGTAAGATGATACCCTTCTCACGTGCCAGCTGTATGAGTTCCCATTGATCGTGTGAGCCGTGTCCATCGTAGATGAGAAGAATTTTTGAATTGGACACATTACGCGCCTCGGCTTGGGGAATGAATGACTTCTTAAACCACTCAAAGCACAAATGATCATCAGTCCACCCATTTTCAGACATCGAGACACTGAAGGTATGTTCAGAACATTGAGAATTGAATGAAGATGACATTAAAAGACAGGTTGAACTCACCAAATGTTTGGGTTGACTTCAAACCACTCTGGCGAAAATTCCTTTCCAGAGAAGACAAATCCTGGTAACAATGCATGACCATCTGCACTGACACATTCGATGATAGTTGCAAGCTCCAGATTGGCTGAGCGTTTCTTATACGCAGGCCGCCTTCATCTCGGAACAAAGTATTTTTGTTGGGAGGCCTTGCGGCCACCCCCTCGCTGACAACCTTTTTTGTCCATATTGTAGATGTTTTCGATGGGAATACCGTGTTTAGCGCATATGGATTCAAGAAGATCAAAATGACGTCCAACGACAGGTCAGTTGAATGCTTGTGCGCGTTTGGGATCAAGTCCTGAAGGTTTTCCGAGTTTAATGGATGGATTTCGTTTAATAAAGAAGTATATCCAATTCCTATGCGGTTTCTTTCCCGCAAGAACTTCTGCTTTCTTTCGGATCCCTCGTTTACTGATAGGGTGTCCAGTTTCGGAAAGGTGAACGAGCCAGTCAACCAAAATTGTCTCTTGGTCAGGAGAGAGCAGTTGCTGAGAGATATGGGCCTTGCTATGGGGCTTATGGTTGTCCAGGAAGCGATTACGAAGGTTGTGATAAGACAGAGGTAGGTGAGGATATTTTTCGGTGAGCTGATTGAGTATAATTTGGTACTGTGGCTTTGGTTGTTCCCGGAGAAGCGCGCATCCTTCCTTATAGGCGCGTTCGCAAGCAGCGGCAACATCTGCTTTTTTCGAGGCATTTATGGGCATACAACACCCAACGATGCAGAGAAGGGACGCGACTTGAAACGCGACTTAGTGAAATCACTAGTGTGAAGCCGAAACTACTGCCGTTGAGCCTCGGCTCAGTGCGGCAACCTTCCTGTTTCAGCGATGTCACTCAAATATCACGCTCTGCTTCCGACTTCTTCTAGAGTGCTATTTTCCCCCAATATTGGCTCGAAAAAAAGCTCCGACACACTTTAGGCCATATCTACACACACTCCGAGCTTTTTTCTATATCTTAATCTTATCTAGAAGTTAAAATACATGTTTTTTGAAAGAAATTTGCAATTTTTCATGAAAAATCAGTTGCGAGACGAGTATTTAGCCAAATTTAAAGGCAAAAAGACTGGGATGCAATAGAATGGGTATCTATCCTTCATTTCCGAAGCATACTTATTGCGATTTGTGAGCGGAAATCCTCTTAACAGGTGTTTTAAAAAAGTCTGTGCATTTGATCATTTTTGAAAATTGATGGGCATGATAGTATGGGAAGTCACCCAATATCTCTAAATGCCTTAAGCGAGCTCAGCCGAGCATTGCCGACGTTCGGAAAGGGTGACGGCTCCACTTTTGATGAGCGCAAGCCCATTTCTAGATTCTAATCTAGAAGAGGGGTACCCCCCCTCTTCCAGACCTAAATCTGCGTTTCTACTTCGCGTATCATTTTAGTCTCCCCATTTGGACAATGCTCCGAGCAAATCACTTCGCCGAGAGTCCATTTTTCCCATTCTGCATCCCAGAACCCTAGGGATGTCTTTTTTTCCATCACCTCACCTCGAACAACCAAAGATTCCCGCGAAAAAGCTCAGTAATACCATTCCGTTTAAACGATGCTTATGCCGAGTAGCTTTCTCAGCATCAAAGTCTGTTTAGGTTTTCTTTAGTCACGGTTTAGAAACACAGAACTAGATTACTTGTAACCCTGAATGCCGTGCGTCTAGAGAAATAATCTAGGATCCTAGACGCCACGGGAAGTCATCCAGTATGTAAGTAAGTTAAGCCTGAGTTAAGCACAGAAACAACGCATCGTCGCGAAATCTCCGCATCCCTACGTCCAACGTGTAGAGCAGGGGTGACCACAATCCAAATAGTTATGTAAACTAGGGCGCCACTCTGCGCCACTGCTTCAATCAACTTCGCTTCCAAATTCCCATCCTCCCTTATTACCTCAATCGACAATTCAGAAGCGAAATCGTCCCCCCCCCGCGCTACCAGCGCTGCCATCTCGGGATTTCATGGTTGCCTCATCGTAACGATCTCAATCAGCTGCGCACGCACGACTTGTTTCCATGACGGTATTCTCGGCCTTATCTGGGTCAGCCATTAATTTTACAAGGTTCAACGACAACATCGTTTGACTTTGCTCAAGTCGCAGTTCAGATGCGATCATTCGCGCTTTTGCTAATTCGGCGTCCCGAATTCAAGGTACTTACATAAATGATCTTTATCGCGTATACTTTCATCATTATCCCCAATTGGTGGACTCGCGTAGTCCTGCGTGTCGTACTTTAGCAGACTTTAGCTTGTTGGAAACTGGTAAAATCGTTGCTGCTGCCGTCGCTCGAGTGCTGCACTCGCTATGGCATATTTTAACTCCTGGCCAAAGCTAGTTAGACTTGGCTAGAGCGGTCACAACGGAGCGAGGAGGACGAACCCGGAAAAACCTCAGAAGCGGTGGGTACTTTTACCCTTTTTCTACCTCTACAAAGTCGGCACTACAGTTACTACACCGCACCTACACCGCCTAGGGGCTCTAACCATTTGAACAAAGAAACCGATGACACCGCCAATCATCTCCTCATCCATATTTAGAAAATGATATCGATCTTCCCGTGCAATTGGTAATTATCAACAAGCGAAAATACGTAGAAATACGTCTGAAATCACTCTTTTCCCTCCTTGACGATGGTCGTTCTTTTTGAGAAACAGGCTAGGCGAACTGAGCAGGACCAGCGGGCCTCATCTTCCGCATCACCGTCTTCGAAGCATCTTGAAGCAAATCAGAAACGTTCTTCTGTCAATTCTCCCGAGTTGTTGCCGACTCTCCCGACCTATTCTTTAACACCAGACGAGGGGTCCAAAGATGCTGCCCTGAAAGATGCTGATTCGACACAAGTAGATGACGGTCGTACGATGAGTTATCCTCCCAAATCGCCCGTCGAACAGGTATTGGATTAACGTCCTTCAATGACGCCCAAGATTTAACCTATTGATATCACGCTCCCAGCTTTTATCTGATGTATCTCAACCAGCTCGCGCCGTCCCGGCAACTACCGTTCAGCCTTTACCCAAAGAAACGATGATGGCAGCACCACTAGGTTCACGCAACGCCCGGGATATGCCTGTGGATCTACGAGGGAAAAGAGACTGGATTTCTGGTTTGTTTGGGTGCCACGCTGGCGATGACCATGAATTAGATACCTGTTAGCACCCTTTTATTCTTCTTTGTTTATTCTGTCATTCTTATCGTTTTGATGCGTTTTTCCTTCTCCCCCAGGGTGTACAGCGTGTTTGTGTCCTTGTTTGATATATGGTAGGAACAAAACGCGTATGGACCATCTGGCTAACCGTGGCTCACCTGAACCGGATGGTGGAACGGCGGGTGGGGCGTGTGTGGCATATGGGCTGTCGTTTTTGCTGGGTGTGGTTCCAGGGTGTGCAATGCAGGTACGTGGCTTTGTTTCTTCCTCGGTAGCACTGTGTAACTCACCATTTTTTTTCTAGATTCCTCTTCGAGCCACAATACGCGATCGTTATTCTATTGATGGAACATCCGTGGGGGACTTTGGTGCATCCATATGTTGCTACTCGTGTGCGCTTACACAGGAGCATATTGAACTTACCGCGGAGGAGCATAGTTTTCCTAGGGGTGTTGGGGGAAGTAGCGGGGTGTATTACAGGGATCCCTCCAGGTACCAACTGTAGAGACAGGCTAAATCGTACTATATGTTATCTTGTGCACTTAATGCTATTCTATTGAGACGTTTTCATAACTAAACTATATCCAAGCCTATCCAAGCTGAGAAGTACTGTACTTGCTGCTCCTTGTTCCTGAATCAGCAATGGACAGTTCCAGTCAGTGTGGGCAGTGATCTGCAATTTGAGAAGAATATTATGTATGTAATTTCTGATTGTATGCACAACGCCAGCGATGCGAAAGTTATAATCAGAGATCCCTACATGTCCAGAAGGCGATGATTTGGACTCAGGGACATATGACTCATGGTGAGTCGTTCTAATAAGATTAAAGAGAGTGAGTGCTACCTGTTTTCAGTGACTGAGTAGTTCGCAGCAATACGGTTCAAATGTACTACTCTAGTGGTAGTGTTAGTGTAATCGACGTGGTCCCATTTCGAAACTGCTGAGGCCCGCCACATGTATCATGCCAAATACATGCCTAGGATGCATGTAGCAAAATCAAAAATAAGCATCAGAGACAATTTTATCTCCGACAACACTACTACTTAGTCCCTCGCTGGGGATCGAACCCAGTTTTAAAAGTCCACACATGGATATGGTGGCAAGTGCTTATTAACCGATGTACCACCAAGGAATGGTTATGCTCTCTGTGTAATGGATGATAAAGACTTCGGACATGGGCAAGACATGGTAACGAGTGGAATCTCTCACTTTGAACTGATTGCAAGTTTGAGTGGAATGCTTTACCTGCGAATTGACATGATCTCGCTGTCCATCAGCAATAGCTCTTGAAAAATTGAGATTCAAAAAATGAGTTCTTTGAGTACTACTGCCTGGTGGGGAGTCGAACCCAGCTTTTACGCGGTCCCAACGAGATATGAGATACGATGATACCGGAGTGCGTTAACCAATACGCTACCAGGAAGGTGTTATGCTTTGATCGTTGGGGTTGATATTGGGCGAACGAACGAAGTCTGGGAAACAAAGATGCGATACCGGCAGTGGATAGTAATGATTTGGAAGACTTTGGACATGGGTAACAAGTGGAGTCTCTCAATGCACTTTGAACTGATTGCAGGTTTGAGTGGAACACTTTGTCTACGTGATCTCGTTGTCCACCAGCAATAGCTCTTGAAAGATCGAGATTCAAAAAATGAGTTCTTCGACACAATCATGGCTTTGTACAACTGCCTGGTGGGGAGTCGAACCCAGCTTTTACGCGGTCCCAACGGGATATGAGATACGAGGACACCGGAGTGCGTTAGCCAATACGCTACCAGGAAGTTGTTATGCTTTGGTCGTTGGGGTTGATATTGGGTGAACGAACGAAGTCTGGGAAACAAAAGATGTGATACTGGCAGTGGATAGTAATGATTTGGAAGACTTTGGGCATGGGTAACAAGTGGAGCCTCTCGGTGCACTAACCGATTGCAAGTTCGAGCGGAACGCTTTGTCTACGTGATCTCGTTGTCCATCAGCAACAGCTCTCGAAAAATCGAGATTCAAAAAATGAGTTCTTCGACACAATGGCTTTATGCAACTGCCTGGTGGGGAGTCGAACCCAGCTTTTACGCGGTCCCAACGGGATATGAGATACGAGGACACCGGAGTGCGTTAGTCAATACGCTACCAGGAATATGCTTTTGTTGTTGTGGTTGATATTGAGTGAAACAAAGTCTGGGAAACAAAGATGTGATACTGGCAGTGGCCCAGTGTAATCAAAGGATCAAAGGATACTGCATTCCCTGGCTGGGAGTTGAACCCAGTTTTTTTCACGATCGCAATGGTGATGATGACTTGACAGATATACTACCTGGGAGTCGTTGTACCTTTGTATAGAGCGAAGATAAAGAGTGAAGAGTGAAGATAAAGCACAGAAGTTCGCAAAAAATACTCCCTGGCTGGGAGTCGAACTAGATATATACTTTGACGACAAAAATAATCGTTGGTATGAGATGAGTTTTTTTTGGCACGTCGGTATGATACTCGCGCTCGTAGGAGTCGAATCTACTGGCTTTCTTTTTGAACGTTGAACCTGAATATGAATGGAGAGAGTCAAAATGCGGAGCGCTCAACAAGCACGGCAGAGTCGCGGCTTGGTGCGGCAACCTGAACCAAAAACGCCACGCTTCTGTCACTGTCAAGTCGTTTGACGCAAACAAAACTTTTTGATAGATATCATCTGCTTTTTCCAGTTTTCTCAGCTGGATGAACGGGAATCTGAATAATAATTTGTCATACCATTCTCATTCCTCGACCAACACCAACATCGATTCCGATATCACCAGTACCAGTACGAGTTCTGGTGTTTGGGCCAGCACTAGCACGACACTGATAACAGCGCTAACAGCTGCTAACCCTGTTGGTGCACAGCCTACATCGGCATCGGCATCAACATCAACATCAAACTCGACCACGCTTGCTGCTACTACTACAACTGCTACTCCGTCTTATACCACGACCACGGACACGGACCAGAATCACCCTAGCGGTACTTTGGGGCACAATCCCCAATCTCAGCCATCTTCCACACCATCTCCGCCACTAAAGTGGTCTATCCGAAACCAGAGCTTCATATCTCCGCAAAAGCTACAGGAGATCAAAGCCACTACACCGACGCATCACTTTACTAGTGGTAGTTTGAACGGAATTGGGGAGGATAACACGAAGAAGGATAGTATTGGGAACGGAAACGGAACTATGATGATCAACAAGAACACGAGCAACGGAGTGCCAGCGCCAGCTGCACCAGAAAAAGGACCGTCATATTTTGCGCCAAATTCAGACCAGGCTCATCCCAGGCCCCAAACCAAACCAACAATTCGAATTCGAGCACGCGAACCTCTTCGTTCTTCTCGTTTCGAAAGGATAAACAGGACAAAGGACGGGATGTTCATGCGCATACACAGGAGGCGTCTAACGCCCAGCCCCGAGTGTTCCTCCATCTACGGCCGCACCGACTTCCCCAGTTTCATCTCAACCCGACGCTCCTCCTCCGCTTCATCCTGAAATCCGATCTGTCGTTTCGTTGACTGTCGCGCATGCACACAAGATTTATTTCAGCGGGCCTCTCACGCGGAGAGTGGAGAGAGAAGCCAATGGACGAGGACGAAGCACGCGAATGATAAAAGGCCGGACGCAGCAGCAGGAGATACAGAAACCGACGACGGCTGGGACCAAATCTGGGCGCAGCTCGGTGGCACAACTCTCAGTATCTGGAGTATGAAAGAAATCCAAGAAGCCTCGAAACAGGGAAGAGAAGTACCACCTAGTTATATCAACACCACAGACGCATTCGTGCAAGTCTTGGGAAGCGTCGCTGTTCCTGACGAAAATGGGGTTCCTCAGCGGAAGCATATGAATGTCTTGACGCTGAAACACAGCTGGCGCGAATCTGATTTTGTTCTCGTGCCCCGATACTACGTCGCTGATATCGTGGGCTGCGGCGCTGAGGCTCGCGCAGTGGGAGAAGAGCAGGCTGGAAGAGGTTTATACCGCGCATTTGTGCAGGATCATGCTGGGGGGAAGGGACGTACCAAGCACTTTGGTCCTTCGCCGGGGAGTGGTCAAGGTGCGAAAGGGGGGAAATTGGAGGGATGGGTAAGGGTAAGGGTGGCAGGGAAGACCGATTGGAGGTTGGTTTGGATGGTTGTGGTTGCTGGGTCGTCGCAACAACAACAACCAGCAACGCCGACGGACGAACTCGGACGAACTCAATCCAACGTTTCTGCGACGTCGCCTCCCGCTGTCAACGCAGGTACACTGGCAAAAGGCAAAAAAGCGCGTTTCTGCGCTGTTTGGTGGTGTTGCTGGACGAGGCCATGGCAGGAATGCGAGTACCAGTGACGCAGGTGCTGGTGGCGCAGGGAAAGGACCTGCAGATATCGGGATTGGGAATGGAGAGCGTTGATAATGATGTACGCGTCACCGAAACCAAAGGATAAGAAAAAACCGCTGATGGTTATGGGGAGTGTCTCGCAGGTGGGTGTTTTTCGTTCATTTGTATTTGGTCCTTTTCTGACTGCTTAATCTCGTTCTCAACCCTCTACCCATCATACTTCCAACACAGGCATTCGCAGTATACCCCGAACGCCCAGAGCTCATCCAACGCTCGACCCTCTTCAAAGTCGAGGCACGTTTGTAAGTATGGGGAATACGAATGGTATGTCATCGTAATCTCGTCCGTTCTAAAAACCTCTAACGCTCTTATCTCCACAGACCCAAACGACATGGCAGGCCCTATGCGTGGCCGTGAAGGCTGGATTCTTGTTATGCCGCAGTTGGCTAACGATGGTGGGTTGGGCCCGCCTGCAGCAGGAGGAGGCGGGGGTAGTAGCGTAGGAGGCGGAGGGGTGGGAGGGCTGAGTCCGGCGGCGGAGATGTTGAGATGGGTTATTGGTGAGTAGCTTTGGCGTTCTTTTCGTGTTTTTCTCGCAGCGTGGAGGTCCTTGGTTGGATGAGCTGGAGTTTCGATTCCATTTGGGTTGTCGTTTGTTGAGCTTGAACTTCTTCGTTTGGATGTGTTCGTTAGATTCGTGTTTACGTTCATTAGTCGCTCGTGTTCGGGCATACGTTCATATTCGCTTTACTCTTGCTTTTTTCATTCTCTGGTTTCTTTGACATAAGCTTATACTGACTTCCTTTCTCCCTCCTTCCTTTCTCACTATCCCTTCCTACCCATCACTCCGCTTTCGAATACTCATCATGTCCATCACAATAGCCGTTCACGACGCATTTGTGCTTTACGGCCGCCCCCAAGCATGGACCTGGGACCCACGCGATTCCATGAGTTTGATGTTTGCGTATCCCGTGGGGCCGGCGAAGGATGTGAGTAGTTTCAGTCTCAGTTTGTCGAGCGAAACGCTGACTGTGCTCTTCCTTTCCTTTCCTTTCTTCTATCACAGCTCCTCTTCCTCGACCGTGAAACACGCCGAAAACCTCGATCCCCGCGACGATCGTACGTCTTCGATCCGAGGAAACTTGATTAAGATACTGGAGGCGCGGATGAAGGAGGCTGGTATTCCTGGTACCAGTGGGAAGGGCGTGGGACCTAGGCCGTTGGTTGCACAGGCTCCGACGCGGGGTGGACCAATGGGTCAATCGAGTGTTGGGGGACAAGGTGGGGTAGGAAGGGGAGGTGATAGACCGCCGACACTACCGCCTATCAACTCCAATTCCAATTTCAACCCGACTAACTCAAATGCAACCCGTGGAGGACCCGGTAGTAAACCCGGTAGCGGAAGTGGCTTCCAACTCCCACCGTTATCATTCGACTCTGATACCCGTCCATCGTTTGACGATGACAGAGCGTTGCTTACGCCCATAACTGAGCGGTCGTCGGTTTATACGAGTTATACGAGGGATGGTGTGAGGGATAGTGCGTTAGGGTTGGAGAGAAGCGGGACACTGGGGAGTATGGGGACTAGATCGGTGTATGGGATTTCGGGACCTTCGCCGGTCCCGGAGGAACCACGGGATGAGAATGGAGAGGGAGAAGAAGGGAAGGTGAACGAGCCAACAAGAGAAGAAGTATCGAGCTCGGTTTCGGCTTTGCCGAAAGTGCCAGAGAAGGATAGGTTTGGCAGGGGAGGGAGTATTGGAAGTCTTGGTGGGAAGAGTTCTGGGAGTGTCGGTAGGAACGGAAGTCTTGGGAATACAGCAGCCCCAGCTGGAGGAAGACGTTCGTTTGACTCGTTTTCCAATGCAGTCAACACTGCGTTACCGGAATCTTCTGTTGCGAGTTTACAATCGTCTCCTCCTCTTCCTTCCCAATCGCTTGCGCATTCCCAGATGACGTCGGCCTCAACGACGAGGTCGCAGTCCCCTCGAAGTCAGCCTATCGAGGAAGTTGATGAAGACGCCGCGCCCCAGAGTATGCGTATACGGAGGATGGAGCTTCCACCGACGCAGATGACACAAAGAGCTCCAGAAGGGAGTCCCCAGAGTTTCAAGAGTACTTCCCTTTTAACATCTCCGCATTCGGTTGATTTGAACCATTCTTCTGGTACTGGACGTACTCCGACAGCTCCTACAATGGATACTGATACGGGGAGTTCACCTACTACGCCTACTCAAGGATATGGGTACGGTAATGGAAGTGGAAACAGGGACCGACTTGGGGACCATGCGGACAGAGCATCAGTATTGACGTCGCCGTACTCAATAATGTCTTCCCCGACGATGTCTATACAGACGTTGAACACGTTTGTTGGGCAAGGGAGCCCGAATCAGGACCAGAGTCCAAATCAAAACCAAAATCAGAACCAGAGCTCACAATATGCGCAGTATCAGTATAGTAATCAGCAAGCGAGTGTTGCGAGTGCTGGGATGCAGAATGCCCTGGATGCCCAGAATGCGCGAGATGCTCAGGATGCTCGAGATGCAGATGTGCAACGTTCTCGGATGCAACAGACGCAGAAGACGTTGGATTCGCAGGATTCGGGTGAAGATCTGAGGAAGAGGTATGAGAGTGTTGTTGCTGGGAGTGCACCTTCAAGTCCCAGTTTGCCTGATTATGGTCCTGGTTCGCCTGTGGCGAGGAAAGGTACGCCGATGGCATTTATGGGTGGGACGACTGGACCAGGTGGTAAGTGTTATTCTCCATCTCTTCGATTTGTAACTTCCCTATTTGTGTTTCTTCTTTTGGTACTCCTTATCTCCATTGTACTTTGTTTCTCTTCTCCACTCCATCCTTCAAACCTACGCTAACCTTATTACCTTACAGGCCCCGCATCTATATCATCTATATCACCCACCTCCTCGCCAGCCACGACTTTCTCCAGTCATGCTCCCTCTTCACCGCCAGCCACGTTCGTCAACGCAAACTCATCCCGATTGACTGGAGGCTTAGGCCGTAAACCCTCCGGCGCACGTGCTCCGGCCCGATATTCCACGCGAACAGGCTTTTCACAGGGTGAAGCTCACGGCATCGCAGGGTCTGGGCCCGTCAACGCGTCTCCTTCGCTACCTTCTCCTTCTCTTTCGTACCAGTACCACGTCGTCAACGTACCAGAAGCAGACGAAGAAAACGAGGAAAACGACGTCGAAGAGGCAGAAGCAGACGAAGGAAGTATAGGGGAAAACAAGAACGAACACACAGAAATTGAAGACGATTTCGAGGGTGGTTTCACTGCTGCTGGACAACAAATACAATCTGGTCAACCAATATCGCCAGTAACATCAATTCAACAGCCGGTATTAATACCACACGGAGTTGCTTCGGGACCTTCAGCTTCCAGGTACCAACTGCAAAATCACCGGCAGCATTCACAGCAGTCGGATTATTCACAATCGTCAAACAATTCGAATTCGTACTCTCAGCCCTCGCTTAACACCTTAAATACCTCGCCTTCGGCTATTTCTTCGGGTACAAATCCCCTGAATACGAACACGAAAACCAATACCAAAAATTCCCCACATATCTCAGCTCCTAACGCCAATATTGTATCTACGAACACAGCCGCAACTACCACAATTCCAACAATGTCAGACGACGACGACGTTTTCGCTGTATTGTCCTATTTGGATGTAAACGAGTCTGAAGAAGCTGGGCAAGCGAAACCTCATTCGAATATCACCCGAGAAACGGTGCATGGCCGGAAAGATGAATCGGGGACAGGCACAGGCGCAGAAAGTGGAAGCGGAAGTGGAAAAGATGGAGCAGATGATTCTTCCGACCCCGATTCTCCTTATGCTGCAGTTTTCACCCCGTCGAATCCTGGAACGGCACCGCAGTATAAATCTTCCTTTGCTCCGTCGAAACAGGCTGCGGAACGAAAAGCGAAAGCACAGGCGACATTGGCTGCTCAAGCCGCTGCGGCTCACAGGCCTGGTGCAAGGAGCACAAGTGTGGGTAATGCTGGTATGTGGTTTTTTCTTCTTTTGGATGATGCGACACAGTGCTGAATATTCTCGCTACCTCTTTCCCTTCCCTACCGTGCATTTGCTTTGTACCCACAGGCACTCCAAATCCCTCCAGCTCTGCTTCTACAGTGTTTGGCGGAGGGAATAAACGCCGTATGCGTGCGGTGCCTCAAACGAATGCTGGGGCGTGGAATGAGAGTTCTGATGATGAGGAGGAGGAAGACGATGAAGAGGAAGATGATGACGAAGAGGAGGATGAAAAAGATGATGAGGACGGCGAACGCCCCTCGAAGACGAGGAATGCAGTCGGTGGTGCCGGCGGGAGTGGAAATAACTCGATCGACCCATCTCTTGGAGGTGGAGATGGTGCGCAAGGGCATATGAGACCATCGAGGACGTTACCACAGCCTCCAGGGAGAATGGGTGGACTTGGTGAGATTTTTTTCCTAGTTTCATCGGGTGAGTTACTTATCTGCTACATTTTCAGGTGAAGCTGAGGACCCTACATCTGGGTCTCGCCCGCCGCGAAACACCTATTTCGATGACCAGATGCGTAGTACCCAATATGCTCAATCCCAATACGGTCTCACGCCACCTGTTGGTCCTACTTCCAATCCCGCCCCGCGACAGACGATGTGGTCTCAAGTTCTGGACCCCTCACACGCTTCCGGCGGCGCTCACCCCGAAACCCACAATCCTCTCCTCCCTGTCCCGCCCCCAGCACCGCCTTCTCAACAAGGCCGTGGCGGCAACGACCTCTTCGTCCAACTCGACCCACCCGCCGGTCACCTCACTACTGTCTTCACCCCGCACGGCCTTCTCTCTGCTGGCATGGCTGACCGCCAAGACCGCAGCGCCAAGCGTCAAGAGGAAATGGCACGTGAAAGCGGAGCGAGTCTCATCAACGTACCGAACAAACCGCCGCCACCTCAGACGGGATTGTTGGGTGCGATTACCGGGTATGAGCGAGAGCGCAAGAGGGAGGGAGGTGTCGGCGCTGCGTTGACGGAGAGGGAGCGGGAGAAGAGAGTGGCGGAGGAGAGACAGAGGAGGTGGGATGAGCAGCAGAGGATGCAGATGGAACAGGGTGGGATGGGCGGTGGTATGGGTGCAATGGGGATGAATCCCATGATGTCGATGTATGGTGGTCAGTTCAACCCGATGATGTCCATGTACGGGATGAACGGGATGAATCCGATGAACCCAATGATGTCCATGTACGGGATGCAAGGAATGAACCCGATGATGACCGGTGGTGCTGGTCTTTCTCCTATGATGACTGGCGGAGGAGGCATGAACCCAATGGCTCCGATGATGAGTGGTAATGGGATGAACCCCATGATGAACCCCATGGCTCCAATGATGACAGGCATGTCTGGAATGGGCATGCAGAATCCCCAACACATGTTCGCTGCTCAACAAGCCGCTCAGGCGTACCAGCAGGCAATGATGGCGTTTTTCGGTTGCTGGGTCTCAGGCGGGTGGAGATGACTCGCCTTCCGGTAATACGCCTGCGCCTAACGCTGGGGTAGGTGGATCACCTATTGGTAATAACAAACTTTCTGGTTCTCCCTCGACAAACCCGGCCAATGTTAATCCTATGGGTATGGGCAATTTCGACCCGAGGATGTCGATGATGTCAAACATGCCCAATTCGATGCCAATGGGTAGCAGTATGGGCATGGGCATGGGCATGGGCGGCCCCGCAACACCTCAGTCTCAATTCGACGCTCGCTACTCGCCTTCCAACGACACGAACCTGTTGCCGCCTGGAAATTTCGGAGGGAGAGACTCGCCTGTTGGTGCAAGGAGGGGATCGCCTCTCGCTGCCGGTGCTAAGTCTGGATCGAGGCCTCCTACACCAAAAGCTGGTTCATAAGGATGTTTTGTCCTGACCTTTTTTTTGTTTGGTACCGGGTACGTGAAATTTGCTCGGTTTCCTAAGTATGCTCTGATCCTGACCTTTCTTATCCGCAAGCTCGGTTCCTCGATGTTACTCTCGGCTCGACTCTGTCATATCACATTCCCTCACTCGCATCTGATCTCATGGACTTATAACGATTACTCCTGCTTTGTACATGGTTGCTACTTCCATTTCACAATCGGACAGTGGTGTCTTTTTCTCAAGGTTTCTTCTTTATTTACTCCCCCTCGTTATAAAAGTATCTTCATACTATACCTGATATCTACTTATTTCCATATGCTGGTTTATCGAGTTCATTCATTAATATCCCGGTTTCTAGTCTTTACTCAAGTATGGCTCTTTACACGAATCTTTACTCACTTTACTTTTATCATTTACCCCCTCCATTCATTCAGCTCTCATCTCTCTGTCAATTCAATGTGGATATATTGGTCATACAAACGAAACGTCGGCGTAAGACCTTCAACGTTGGTCTAAACATCAGTGAATCTCTAGCCATGGTGCATGGTCTATATTCTATGAAATACATAAGTTACTTCGTACTTCTTGGGCTCAACGTTATTAGCAATTAATTTAACCACACACTGGATCCCCAGTTTCGTCTAACGTGGCAAAGAATGTTTGGCAAGTTTCTCCAAAACTCTGCCTTCTAGTGCTTGAAATATCAGTATCATGATTCATGACCTTTCTGATTGAACAGTAGACTCATTAGCAACGCTGCTCTGAAAGAAAGGACCGCAATTGAAAGACATACCTTGAAAGTCAGGAAGCTCTTCCTCGATCGCTTGGGTGAAATCAACGGAAACTGCCTCTCTGGATGTACCGAGTTTCCATGGGCTCCGATCAACAGCCTTGGCAAAGCCATAGCAAGGTTCCAAGTTAGTAGTGTATAATGAACAACTATAAATACCATTGCTGGGTTGAAGGCCAGCATCAATCCCACTTGGCTGAAGACGATCCCGGAGTCGGATTAGACAGAAAAAAGTCGGTGCACCCAAACGCTGTAAGTGACGTTCTGAAAGCGAGTCGCTGCACCGTAGAATTGCATTGAAAGCGGGTGTGAGCCATGACCGGATTCCGTATCTCCGCGCGACGACGATTTTCTCGATAGGATCGACATCAGGCAGGCAACACATGATTGATATGGCATGTTCCTTCACTGCGTCCATACACCATAGATCTGCGAGCTTCAGAACCGATACCCACTCGTTGAATGACAACTTCGGGGGTTGAAAGTTAAATCTCATTCTAGAATAGCGTTTGTATCGTGGACGGTTTCCAAAGGATATTTTCACTCACGGGGACCAATGACTCTTAGAAGCTGTCGAAAGTCTTCCCTCAAAATACCATCTAGACAGATTGGGTTCGAATCGCTTAAACCCTCCAGTTCCTGCGTCGAGGACACTGGAAGTTCTAACATATCGCGAAAAACTGGCGACTCTGCAGTGAACACCGCTAATGGTATCTGAAATGTATATCCCTCGACCTAAACAAACGTTAGCAGAGCATAGATGATAGCACCCGGTAAGCATACTCACCTTGAAGACTCTGAAATGGTAATAAAAAGCGTCGTCTCGTGGAATTGGCTCTGCTGCCTTTGGCGTATCGAGAACTTGGTTCATTGTGTTTGAGTCAACTTTTTCAAGGAAAGAAAAAGGTTCCGATTCCATGGCAGAATCGGATGCTGCTTGATTATTGGACTGGGAGGACATTGGGACGAAGGAAAGGTGCATAAAACATGTGGTTTCATTGGGACGGAGGAAAGGTGCGTATAACATGTGGTTTCAATGTGGCCACCAAGTAATAGTCATTCTACGCATGGTCGCCCTGGGGCCCGAAGCGATGCAGTCCAAGTAGGCCGAACTGGCCTGGCTAGCCGTCTTGTATGTAGTTAGCGGAAAAAACCGCTGAAGTTCGCCTGGCACGGCATGCCAATCCAAACTGGCTATATTTCTGCAAGTATCACAGGTAGTTGAACCGAAGGCTGTTGCCACAGACATGTAGTAATTCAGCTAACAAGAGTCGGATGGAATCGACAACAACGACGTAGCTCGGGAAACTTGTAACCGCGCGGCGCAGAAACTGGCAAGCGCTAGCATCACGGCTGATTCACGTGTTCTGATTTACGCGTTATCATGATGATTGCACCCATACCACCGCCCATCCCAGTAGCCATGCCTCCCTGTTTCATCTGCATCCTCTGCTGTTCATCCCACCTCCGAGTCTGTCGCTACTCTCTTCTCCCTCTCCACCAAGGGATGAATCCCATGATGTCCATGTACGATGGTGTCGACGTATGGGGTGTCAGGCCTGTCAAGAATGAACCCGATGAACCCGATGATGGTCGGTGACCGGTGGTACTGGTCTTTCGCCTATGATGACTGGCGGAGGCATGAACCCAATGGCTCCGATGGATATCTACTTATTTCCATATGCTATTGAGTTCATTCATTAATCTTCTAGTTTCTAGTCTCTACGACTCTGCCTCCCTCTCTTTACACGAACCTTTACTCGCTTTTACCTTTATCGTTTGCTCCACTCATTCGTTCAGCTCAGTTACTTCTCTGTCAACTCAAATTCAATGCACTGCTGACTCTCATACTGACTTGGTAATACAAACGAAAGTCAGGACGAAAAAGCTTCGACAATGTCAGTCCAAACTTCAAACGAGTCGACCGAAGTCAATGAATCTTCAGCTAGGGTCCATGGCCTACATTCTACATATGGTTTACATACTTTGTACTTCGTATACTCAGCCATATACTGGAACTCTCCTGCGTTTTTATCACGATGAATGTTGCCAGTCTTGCCTCCTAGTGCCTGAAAGATCATATTCATGATTTTTCTGGTAGATTCATTGATGATGCTGCCTTGATAGAAAGGATAAGACATACGTTGGAAGTCAGGAAGCTCTTCTTCGATCGCTTGGGTGAAATCGACAGAGACTGCCTCTCTGGATGTACCGAGTCTCCAGTTTTTGTCAACCATGGCAGCCTTGGCAGCCTTAGCAACTTTGGCACTATTAATGACAGTATTGCTGCCAGGTTCCTTGTACCGTGGCTCAAGACGATCCCGGAGTCGGATTAGACAAAAAAAAGTTGGTGCACCCAAACGCTCCAAATGACGCTCCGAAAGCGACTCGTCGCACCGGAGAATTGCATTGAAAGCGGGTGAGAGCCATGACCGGATTCCATATCTCCGCGCGACAACGATTTTCTCAACAGGATCGACGTCAGGCAGGCCACACATGGTTGACATGGCATGCTTCTTCACCGCGTCCATACACCACAGATCTGCGAGTTTCAGAACCGATACCCACTCGTTGAATGACAGATTCGGCGGTTGGAGGTTGAATGTCGTCCTAGAAGTTAGAAGAGCGTTTACATCGTAGACAGTTTCCAGAGGGACATTTTTACTCACGGGGGACCAAGGACTCTTAGAAGCTGTCGAAAGTCTTCCCTCAAAATACCATCCAGACAAATTGGGTTCGAATCGCTTGAACCCTCCGGTTCCTGCGTCGAGGACACGGGAAATTCTAACATATCGCGAAAAATCGGCGACTCCGCAGCAAATACCACTAGCGGTATCTGGAACATATATCCATCAACCTGAACAAATGTCAACAGAGCATAGATGATAGCACCCGATCGCAGTCACCTTGAAGACTCTGAAATGGTAATAGAAAGTGTCATCTCGAAGAGTTGGCTCTGCTGCCTTATTGAGAACCTGGTTCTCTGCGTTTGGGAGAATACTTTCAAGGAAAGTAAAAGGTTCCAATCCCGTAGCAGAATCGGATGCTGCTTGATTATTATTCGACTGGGAGGACATTGGGGCGAAGGAAAACTGCGCATAACATGTGGTTGCAATGTGGCCAACAAGTGATAGTGACTCTACACATGATTCCCCTGAGGCCAGAATCGATGAAGTTGTGATAAAGCGTCAGTAATCAAGTGGGCTGAACTAGGGCTAGCCGTCTTGAAGAAAACTGCTGAAGTCATTCGCCTGGCACGGATGTAATGCCGATCCTAGCAGATTACTACTTGAAGCCAGTATCGCAGGTAAGGCTGCTGCTACGGACATGTAGTAACTCAGCTAACAAGAATTTCCTAAAGTTTGCACTACCCGCCTGTGAACATGGGGAGACAAAGAGTTTCCGGATGGAATCACAGAAAACTTATCATAGGCCGGCTGTGGAAACCAAGCGGCAAAGCTCTGGCATCACGGGCCACGGCTGATTCACGCTGAGAAAACATTTCCTTTGACTTGGGTGTGTCGATGAAATGGATGAATAGCATCGTGGGCAGTGAAAACGAATAGGAACGCAACGCAAAATCTGGAATAACCATACGGAAGGTGGATAAAGGATAGGTTCTGCTCAACTACCAAGTTGATACGATGAACTCACTGCACGTATAAACATTTCCTTTTCTCAGTGCTTCCCTGAAGCCCATCGTGTCTAGCGGAACGAGTAAGGTCTAAAGAGAATTTGGTCACCGTCAGGAAGAACTTTTAGATCTTGAGAAAATGTGTTCAGTCATGAAGAGTGCTCGGTACATAGCTTGTTCAAGACTGATGTTTCTGTTTTTAACTAAGGGGAATCGGGAGCAGGAGCAGCATCAGGAGTAGCAACAGTAGCAGCAGCAGATGGCTCTAATAGACCATTCGTCAAAAGATATAAATGAGGAGCGACTACTGAAGAGCATACGAGGGAAGTCTGGCAGTTCCGCTTCTATCACCTCCGCAAAGTCTATCGGCATATATTCTCTTTTAGTACCTATAGTCCATGTACCCCGGCGGTCACACCGAAGTCGATCTCGAAACTCGACCAGTTTCAACAACGTCTCTGCTCCCAACTTATCCAAGTCATATTTGGTGAGCGGCGTGGAGCGTTGGACAATCCTATTAAAGGAGGGCGTAAGCCATGACCGAACATTGAATTTCCTTGCCAGAACAATCTTATCGACAGGATCAACATCGAATTGATCTATGTTCAAAACAACGTGTTCCTTGACTGCATCCATGCACCACTGGTCTGCCAGTTTCAAAACCGACACCAGCTGAAGGAACGAGAGCTGAGGAGGTGATTCTCTATAGCTTTGGCTGGATATAGACGGAAAAGTCAATGCAAAGGGATAGTTTATGTATGATATCTTGACTCACGGAGGACAAAGTATTCGTAGAAGCTGTTCAAACTCGTTGCGCGAGACACCATCAAGGCGAATAGGATTCTGATCTGACAGACCTTCCTCTGAATCATCATCAGAGGAAGGTTGTGGCAGCTCCATCATAGCTTGGAAGATGTCGCATTCGGCTGCAAGGATATCCAATGGTATCCGATACAACATTCCATCCACCTGGACAAGAATATCAAGATTCTCAATACCATGCTTACGCAAAACGCTTACTAGGAATACTCTGTAATTGTACTCCTGATAAAATGTATTGTGTCTAGGGTATGTCGACATAGCAGCCTGAGGACCGTTCTTAGAGCTTCTTGCGGATAGAAGATACGATTTCGATTTTTCAACTCCAAGTTTCCAATATGGACGCGAATCGATTGAGAAATTAGTACTGTCGGTGTCGGACACCTGAGTGTGTTGGAGCAAGTCAGATGGCTGGTCAAGTTACAACGAAGTTTTACATAATCACGATGGCCTCGAGGTCGTTCAATAAGCGCTGTAGCGTAGCGTGCAGGCTCTACGTCGCCTAAGACTTAGTCTAAGACGAAGCTTCGAAGATATGTAATTTATCTGGTCGTAGGAATTACCAACTTGGATCACTATTTAGTATCTCATAGTTGAAAAAGCTTTATACGAGCTTCAAGGGAGATACTTCGGCGAACTTGACCTCGCCATAGACACCTTTGACTTCCGGGATGGCAAGAATGCTCTTGGTGTACTTCATAACGTGTGGGTATTTCTCTTGTATCGATCTGGTTATCGTATTATTCAATATACTGCAGATTAGAATTAGGGAAAGCACGAACTTATCATAGAGGCTTTGATATCCTCGCACCAGTCCAGAAACGACGGCAATATCAGCAAGTGTGACACGATCGCCAATCAGGAAAGCAGGTTCATTTTGCGCTTCCTTTCGGGCGAAAAGAACGTCCAGCTTCGCCAATGCGTCGACGGCAGCAGCATATTTCTTTTGAACATACACAGGAGGTACTTCTCCGTTGTGACCACCGAGACTTCCGTAGACGAAAATACTATTTGTTCAGTGAGATATGTTATTCTGGCCCGGGTGAAGTAAGCAAGGATGTAATTACTCACAGGTTGCCGAGCACCGAGAAATCAATAAATCCCTGCCACTGAGCGACCAAAGCCTGACCTACTGGGTCGCTTGGGAGGAGTCCGCTCTCTGGAGATTTCAAAGCAATGTAAAGTGCAATCGCACTTCCTTCCGAGATGTATTCACCATCCAGGGTTTCGAATGCTGGCGCTTGTCCGATTGGGAACTTTTCGCGGAATTCGGGCGATACGTTAGTCGTGCGATGGGTGTAGGAGGGGTCAATCGTGACGGTTTTGTTTGCTAGAGCAGCGGTTGCGAGGATTCGCAGGGCGCGGTGAGCTCCTGCCAACGGATTGTTTTCATGAGTAAAGATCTTCTTCATTCTCGATTGATTTACCTGGATGTTTAACATCATACATATATACTGTTCGATTGGTTCAGCTTTGGGATCGGATAATGTAATGCAACGTACGAGTTCCGATAGGTGTTGCAGAAGACATCCTGGGGGTTAAACTTTAGAGACCTTCTTTTGCTGTCTTACAAACTCAGAAAGATAAGACAGCGCCGAACTGCTTTTCGAATTGACAAAAACACAACTGGAATGGCGCCATTATGATTTGATGAAAGTGTAGTGCTGAGTAAAGAAGCATGATGAGCGCTCAGCAGAACCAAAGCGCTTATTTGACTTTTTTATCCCAATTGGGTCTTATTGTTGCTGTGAAAGCCGAAACTCGGAATTCTGCCGGCTGGCCAGAATAACTAACTGAGACATGCGCTTGCGCTTGCGCGGACAAGAGATGAACACAACAGAAGGATTGCTTTTGTCTCTGTCGTTTTGACCCTTGCTTTGACCAGCTTTGACCAGCTTTGACCCCCACTGGGTGTAAGAGGTTCGCGTCAAAGTCTGGTCTTTTCATCCTCTGATATTTACCTTCACTACCCTCGAACTTCAGATACTCTATATCATGGCTCCCGTGAGTTTTTCCTCAACGCCTTTTCGCTCCAATATGAACATGTCTTGTTCTAGAAATCCTCTGCGCAGAAAAGACAAAGCAAAAAAACGTCCCAGCCTGCTACTACTACCAACACGACTGCTTCTACCTCAGACAACGAAAGGACACGTACAAACTCAGGTGCTGAAACCTCAGCCAAGGAGTATGCACCTAAACGCGGTCATAAAGAGTCTAAGAAGGACACTGCAGCTGAGGGTGCGCAGCCTGATCGGTCAGCCAAGGTACTAACCCACCATTAATCGAAATTTCCCGTGTTAAGCTTTCCTTAGAGCACACTCACTCCAGTCGGAGGTTCGGATGAACCAGATGATGTTATGAGCGTTGACGGACAGGTAAGTTTGGCATACCCTCCTACTTCTGATGAAATTGACGCGTATCTCCAGTCTTCTCATGACATCGAAGCTGGCGATGCTGGTCAATCTTCAATCTTTTCTGGGAAGTTTGATATTTATGCGATGGGATTGGCTTTCCTATCCAGTGTCTATCTTCCCAAAGGCGTGTCGCAACCTCAGTACGAGGACCTCTACAAGACAATCCTGACATATCAAGCAGAGCCAGACTTCAGTGGCCAATCTGCTATCCCAGACCTTTCCGGTCAAACGTCGGGCTCAGGCTCTTTCTTGTCTGTAGCCTTCGCTGACCCTTTCTCCGATAAGCCCTACGATATTGCCATCAAGGACATGGAATCAGTGGACAGTGTCTCATACACTGCAGCTCAACAAGGAAAAAAATTTGGAACTCCAACCATGGGGATACCTGGCGTTTATGCGAGTTTGAGTCTGCGGGACTCTGGGTGTGGAATCCAATCCTCTAAGGGAGAATTTCGCATGTCTCGCGTTTGGACGAAGAATGACAATGGCAAGCTCATCGAGTTGTTCGAGGGCGTCATGAATCTACGTATCAACTATGGGTCATGGGAGTGCAATGGTGGGATCTTTTGCCTTCTGGGCCGTGCGAGCCAGGAAAGATACGGAAGGAAAGGAAATCGGGCTCGACTGTGGTGAGGAAAGTTCCTCTGGCCTCTAGGTTGACTACGGTAACGAAAGCTTCCAGATGCACAATAGTTACGGTGGAGGACATGCTAGGATATGACGATGATAGCAAGGACTACCATTACAATTGTAGACACGGAGGGTATGGTTATGATTCTGATGAGAACCCATATGGCTACGATTCCGATGAATATCTCCATTAGCTTGCCTGCTGTACCGATTCTGTTGATTTTGTGAACAAATTCTTCGATGGCCATCTTAGATGGATAGAGGAGGAATAGTAATATTTGGAGAATTAGTCTGGCGCTTGTTTAATTGCAAACTTTCCGCGGAATTCGGGCGATACGTTAGTCGTGCGATGAACGTAGGTGGTGACGGTTTGTTTACTAAAGCAGAGCACGGTGAGCTCCTGCCAGAGGATTATTCTCATGAGTAAAGATCTTCTTCACTCTTGAATAACTTACCTGAATTCTTAACATCACACAAATATACTGTTCAGTGTTTGAAGGTTTTAAGTGATTAGTTCAATTTTGGAATCGGATAATGGATTGAAAATGGATTGCACATACGAGCTCTGATAGGTGCTGCACAGGACATCTTGGAGGTTAAAATTTGGAGACCTTCCTTCGCTGTATTACAAACTCAGAAAGATGAGACGGATGTCGAACTGCCTTTCGAATTGACGAAGGCACAACTGGAAAGTGCTGAGCAAAGAAGTATGAGCGCTAAAACCAAAGCGCTTGTTCGTCTTTTTTATCCCAATTGGGGAATCCTATTATCGCTGTGAAAGCTGAAGCGCTGAAGCTTGAAATTCTGCCGGCTAGCTAGATTGAATAACAATAAGTAATTGAGACATACGCGGACAAGACCAGGGAGGACCAGGGCCACAGATAAATTCAACAAAAAGATTGCTTTTGTCTCTGTCACTTGACCGTCAGCTTTGACCAGCTTTGACCCCACTGGGTATAAAAAGGTTCGCGACAAACTCTGGTCTTTTCATCCTCTGATATTTACCGTCATCACCCTCGAACTTCAATTACTCTATATCATGGCTCCCGTGAGTTTTTCAATGCCTTTTCGTTCTAATATGAATGTGTCTTGTTCTAGAAATCATCTGCACAGAAAAGACAAACTAAAAAAAACGTCCCAGCCTGCTACTGCCACCACCAACACGACTGCTTCTAGCTCAGGCAACAAAAGGACGCGTGCAAACTCAGGTGCTGAAACCTCAGCCAAGGAGCATGCTTCTAAACGCGGTCGTAAAGAATCTACAAAGGACACCGCAGCCGAGGATGCGCAGCCTGATCAGTCGGCCAAGGTACCAACCCACCATTGATCAGAAAATTCTGTACTAAGCTTTTTACCTTAGAACACACGAACTTCAGTCGCGAAACTCGGACATAACAGATGATGTTACGAACGTTGACGAACTGGTAAGTTTGGCATACACTACCACCTCTGATGAAATTGACGCGTATCTCCAGTCGCCTCATGACATCGACGATGGCGATGTCGGTCGATCTTCAATCTTTTCTGGAAAGTTTGATATTTATGTGGTGGAACTGCCTTTCCTATCCAGTGTCTATCTTCCTAAAGGCACTTCACAACCTCAGTACGAGAACCTCTACAAGACAATCTTGAAATATCAAGCAAAGCCAGACTTCACTGCCCAATGTGCTATCCCAGACCTTTCCCGTCAAACGTCGGGTTCAGGCTCTTTGTCGTCTGTATGCTTTGCTGACCCTTTTTCCGACGAGCCCTACGATATTGCCATCGAGAATGTGGAATCGGTAGACAAGGTCTCATACACTGCAATTCAGCAAGGAAAATTTATTGGAACTCCTACCACGGGAATTCCTGGCGTTCTTGGGAATTTGAGTCTGCGGGACTCTGGGTGTGGAATCCAATCCTCTAAAGGAGAATTTCGAATGACTCGCGTTTTGGACGAAGAATGACAATGGCAAGCTCAGCGAGTTGTTCGAGGGTATCCTGAGCCTACGTGTCAACTATGGAAGTTTGTATCAACGCAAGGGTCATGGGACTGGAATGGCGGTTTCTGTTGCCTTCTGGGCCGTACGAGCCAGGAAGGATGCGACAGGAAAGGAAATCGGGCTCGATTGTGGTGAGGAAAGTTCCTTTGGCCACTGGGTTGACTACGGTAATGAAAGTTTCCAGATGCGCAATAGTTACGGTGGAGGATATGATGATGGTAGCGACGGCGACGGTGATAGTGACGATGATAGCAATGATAGCGAAGATTACCATTACAAGCACCGGGGGTATTGATACGATTCCGATGAAGACCTCTATTAGCTTGCGCGTTGTATAATTCTGTTAATTTTGTGAACAAATTCTTGCAACAATCATCTTGGATAGAGGAGGGATAGCAATATTTTGAGTTCAATGCAGTTAAGTTAGTAACCCCATCTCAAATTTCCCAGCATATATATTGGATAGTGGGGGTATAATTTGTATGTACATTATTCCATTGATGCGATAGGAGCAAGTGGATCTAGCAAGCAAGGTAGAAGCAAAAAAAAAAACAATCACGATAGCACCGTCTTACTCGGAGCTTGGTGCAAGTAAGAAAGTCGCCGTCGTCCAGCCGTAGCAACGGTTCAGACGTCCACCAATCCTTTATGTGAAGAATCAGTAGACCAAATCAATACTATCTCAGTTTCACGCACCATTTAATCAGGAACGGACTAAGCAAGGAATCAGGATGCGGTTGTTGAATAAGTGCAGCTAGTTAGAAGAGATTCAAGGAACACTCGAGCTAGGTTATCACTCACCCGATGGAAAGTGATAGGCCTAGCTGTCTTCGCAGGTGGGTCAAACCGTACAGAGGACCCAGCAGTTTGTACAATATCAAACCCAACTCGTTTCATAGCCTGTAATGAAGAGAGGTTATCATTATTAAGGGAATGAAGTGGACTTCAACCAACTTTTTCAAAGTCATCCCAACGGACTTGACCTTTTTTAGGAGTATTGGGACCGAGTTGGTCAGCGATGTCGTCGTCTTCGAGTATACGTTGAAAGATCTGGATGAGTTGTTCACGAAAGTTTTCTAGCGGAAAGTAGAAAGGCTTCAAGCACATACCTTGTGAACCTTTTTCTGAAGCTTGAAGTTCGCTGGTAGGAACTCGGGAAGTGGGACATCTTCATCGTCTTGCAAGTTCTCTTTGTCGTCGAGTTCTTTTTTACTACTCCTACTTTCCTCAGGTTCGTTAATAATCATAACAGATGGTCGAGTCTTGGATTTCTCTTTGGCCATGCCCAGGTTCTCTGCGTTGTAAGCATGCCCCGACTGAACAGCAGAATCCAAAGGACTTGCAACAAGGAGAGAAGGTTGAGGCTCAAACTTTTTTTGTTCTGGCTCGATCCTGGCAACCCTAGCTTTTGCTTTTATGCGTTGCAACAACTTCATTTTATTCCCCCAACTCGGTCTATTCTTGTCCTCAACATCATATAATCCGAACATCCTCGCTACTGTTCCTTTCCCCGCAATGGAGCCAAGTACAGTCGCGGAAAGCGAGTTTGAATCCAGCTTCATCGCATTCGTCATCAACCAAGCATCCGCCTCAAACCACGACTTATCGAGACACATGTTTAGGTTATGGCCAGCGTCAACAGTCATGTACTGGTGGTGCATTTTCTGATGCACATGATAGCGGACAAACTCATCCGTTAGTCTAGGGTTGAAGATCGCCTTCAACCAAGCAGAAAACATGCCTTCAACGATTCCACGGCAAATACCGTAGTTCCAATGAAAGGAGTTGAAGTGGGGCGAGATGTGAACCTCGAGAGCGGAACGGGACATGAAAGCAACTTGGGAAAAGACAAGGTCGAGGGAGGAATCAGACATGGATTTGCTTTCAGCAGCGGCTTCATGTAGACGGCGTCCAAAAAGTGACGAACAGAACTCATCAAAAAAAATGCGTTACTATCCAAACGTGAATATCGCCAAGGTAAGCTTACACAAAAAAAAAGGTCAAACGCACCAACGAGGTATTCACCGATCTCG
The DNA here is from genome assembly GCA_015501585.1 of Rhodocollybia butyracea. Classification (NCBI taxonomy): domain Eukaryota; kingdom Fungi; phylum Basidiomycota; class Agaricomycetes; order Agaricales; family Omphalotaceae; genus Rhodocollybia; species Rhodocollybia butyracea. Next base: position 1,384 of record JADNRY010000445.1, on the reverse strand, counting down.
CGCCAAGCGACATCATCGAATTTCAACGCCTCTTTGGGAAATTTACGCTGAATGAGGAGATAACTAAACTTCAAGTTCTTCATTGGTGATTTCATCAAACTCACCAAGTGCTCTTTAATCTGCACAAGAGAAAATTCTAGCGTACGGTTCCCGGCACAAGTTTTAACAATAAGCTCGTCAATCGCATTTCGGGGAAAAGGGTGGGCGCGGATATAAGCGTAGTCGGCTTCGATGTGGAGGAGACCCTGGTCCAAGCTCTGTAGTAAACACATCAGAGCTTTGTACATCATTTTGAACTGAAACCACTCACCCGATATCTCTTGAAGTACTTGGAAAACGCAGGCAGTGCGGAGAGGACTTGGCTGGTACGCGATGCTATCTTGAACGTATATGTCACAGTCATTGCAGCCAATCCAACCATCCGCCACTTCAATTGGGGATCGGTTTTATACGCCGCCTCAATTGCAGCTGTTTTTTCTCAAACCTCGCCGCTCCAATTCGTCAAATAAAGACACTGCGAGGGCCCATTGGGCGCGCGCAAACTGTTAGATTGGAAAGGGTAGCTAACATGAGTAAGGGACAATGGATTATGAGAGAACAAAACTTACATGGAGGAGATGCAGTCTTGAGCGATACGCATCTGCTTTAGGTTGAAGGTCGTGCAACCACATATTGTTTTTCGTTGCCTCTATAGCCTGTGGAGTGAGTACTGTGCTCTGAGCTCGCTCAGTGAAGCCATTGATAAAATATTCGGAATCCGTATGCCAAGCTTCATAAATATAGGTCGTTTCGTCCTAGAACATGACACAAGGGTAGATCAAGAGGCGCATTAGAAGGCCATGTGGAAGCGGCTTACAAGCTGGGAGATAGCGATGCGACGTATTTCTTCCCAATCGACATCCGGAGCTTGGCATCCATCCAGCAAACTCCTACACGAAAACACTTCGGTCGATGTTTACCAATAGTAGACAATCCACACGTACCCATTCGTCTCTGTATGATTTTAGTGTACCATAAACAGGGCTTACCACAAGCCATTTCGAAGAAGGTTCTCCACGTCGTCTACAAGCAGCGGCTTCGTGCGTTCTGGCTCAACAAGTTTGTGTTCGGCGGTGAATGAGTGTACTCTATCATTGCAGTATTGCTCACGCCTCAAAGGATAGATTAGGTCAAAATATAGGATTTGAGAGTCGGGGACATACCTAGTTCAATCTGATGATGCTCGCAGATTGGATTCTATACTTCAGAGAGAGAAGATACTACTTACCGCAGCACTGTTGAATAGTTTTGCATTTCCGGTAGAAGACGGTCCACAAGGCCTGTTGGGCCCTCCTTACATTCTTCCAAGATTCGAGTTGCTTCTTGCGGTGGGTAGGTCTCGGCA
>JADNRY010000444.1:0-48202 GCA_015501585.1 Rhodocollybia butyracea | reverse complement strand
TTGAAGGATGTTCGTGAATGTAGAGGACTTGCGCTATAGAACCGACGTTGTTGATGTCTTCTCCAATAACAGCGTTGGCGATGGCGGAAAGAAGAGTTTATTCGAGAAACTCACACATAAGGCCCACACCACTAACTGGATGGCCCAATAGGTCAGATCGATTGTCGTAAGAGTGTTCGTAGATGATGGGTACATACGTAATGACAAACTGCAAAACAGTATCCAAAAGTCAACTGAAGCGAATAATTTTCTCCCGTGAAAATGCTGTAGTAGAGCGCTGTCTTCAGGTATGGATTTCTTTCTGACCTCGTTAATACCCCAAGAGGAATTCGATTCAGAAGCAAAAACTAGACTCGGCAAAGGCATTCTGCGATATTGGAGGAATCAAAGGAGTTCGGCTGTCTACATCATCCGTTACCACAGCTACAGTTTCGTGAATGGATGGAGCTGAGAGGGGTATTGGTTTAATAACGAAGACGCCAATGAGTGGCGGTAGAGCTGACCCCAATGCCAGAGTCAATAGTAGATATGATGTTTTTCCAGGAAAAACATGTTGAGCTATGAAGGAGAATATGAATGCTGATAGCCCAAAGCCGGATACTACAAGACCGAGGGCAGAGCCCCGCTGTAGTACACTTTTAAAATGTTGCACTGATATCTCAGAAATGTTGTACGTGCCAATGAATCTGGGAAGCTTCTTGCGGTTACATTGAGCGCAGTCGTATACCCGCCAGCGCTGCTACTCCAGTCATAAGAGTGAAAAAGACTAGAAGCAAGATTACCGAGGTGGAGGCACTTGATTCTGATGCACTGATCCCGTTATCGTAGATAATCCGTATTCCAGAGTACCCTGCTAGAAGAAAGCAGAAGCCCGGGAATAAGTTCAACTGGGGTCCAACCTTATCAGCAGTTATGCCCCATAGAGGCGAGGAGGAATAGACTCCAACTAGAACGAGGGGTAATGAGGCATTGATAAGAACTGCTGGCACTGGACATCTACCGTTTCCTGCCAAAGCAATAGCATTGAGTTGAGTATGCGATATATGCAAACGCGCGGCAAGTTGAGGCGCATAGGCTAGTTATATAGATGTCGGTTAATATTCTCTCTCTAAACAGCATTCTTCCCCACCCGAAAAGACCTGAAAGCCACAGTAAATCTTCGAATCATTGAATAAAAGGTTTAAGAATAAACTCACATAGTTTGTGCCTGAAGCGAGGGCGACCAATAGCGATACTAGAAGGGTTATAACGGGTCTCGGTCCAAAATGTGACGCGGGCCTTGCAGCCATGTCAACGCTCAGATGGTGGTGGGGTTGGTGAGGGGCAATTTTACGATCCAAACCAAATGAGCCGATTAATGTCCAACCTGTAATGAAGGGTCAGTGCGCTTTCATCCCACGGGCACTCGTGACTCAACTTTGGATGTACACAGGGACCCCGAATTCAATAGCTTATAGGCTCGGAACCCTAGTAAGCTACGTCAAACATTGTACATGAAAGCCGCACAAATCCCATGCACCACCATCGATAAAGTCATGAATCACTTTCGATTGTTATAACCTCCAATCTACGTTACATCCCCCATCTTACCCCGAAAACTGCCTTTCATGCCATTCAGCCCTACGTATACGATCCCTCCACGCTGCCCACAAACTCAAAAACACAGCAACCATACAGCCCGTGATAGTCAGATATAGCGTATCAACATAACACGATCTCCCATCCAAACAGACATTCAGCGAAACGTTAGTCGGTATCTCGGCATTCGAGTGTTTATCCAGGTTTCTCCCAAAAGCGATTGAAAAGACGTTTCCACCTATGAGAGGCGATAAAGTGAGAAAACCTAACGTTTCGGAAAAGTGGGCTTTGGAAGTTGAGTGAGTCAATTAGATAGTTCATTATAATTGAGTCGACAACTCACCTAATCCAAACCACTCGGTAACAATAGCAGTGGATAATGAGAAGAGCATCCCGTAGCCGAGTCCCAACAACGCGCTTGATATCCATAATCCCGAAACCACAATTATGTAAGATGCCAGTGTGATTTGAGAGGCTAGTGCGAATATGGGGACTAGGACTAGGAGGTAGGATCGAGGGATGTTCCAACGGGCTTTGACCAAGTCGGATAAAATGCCTTCCGAGAACGATAAGTTAGAAGCCTCAAGCGGCGCAAGTCGTAATAGTAATAATGCGTACCAATGAATATTCGACCAGAAAAGCTCACCGTGCTAATTGTAGAGACCTGAGTTGCTTGCCATTTAGATATCTCGATCTGATTGTAGTTTGAAGGATGTTCGTGAATGTACAGAACTTGCGCTATGGAACCGACGTTGTTGATATCTTCTCCGGTAGTAGCGTTGGCGATGGCGGAAAGAAGAGTTTATTCGAGAAACTCACACATAAGGCCTACACCGCTGACTGGATAGCGCAATAAGTCAGAATGATTGTCGTGAGAGCGCTTGTGGATGATGGGTACCTACCTAGTGAGAAATTGCAAAACAGTATCCAAAAGTCAACTGAAGCGAATAGTTTTCTCCCGTGAAAATGCTTTAGCAAAGCGCTGTCTTCAGGCATGGATTTCTTTCCGATCTGGTTGGAACCCCGAGAGGAACTTGATTCAGAAGCAACGCTAGACTCGGCAATGACATTCTGTGATATTGAAGAAATCAAAGGAGTTCGGCTGTCTATATCATCCGCTTCCACAGCTACGGATTCGTGAGTTGATGGAACTAAGAGAGGTATTGGTTGAATAACGAAGACACCAATGAGCAGCGGTAGCGCTGTTCCCAGTGCGAGAGTCAATAGCAGATACGATGTTTGTCCAGGAAAAGCGTGTTGAGCGATGAAGGAAAATAAGAACGCCGATAGCCCGAAGCCAGATACGACAAGACCGAGGGCAGATCCACGCTGTAGTACACTTTTAAAATGTTGCACTGATATCCCAGAAACGTTGTACGTGCCAATGAATCAGGGAAGCTTCTTGCGGTGACATTGAGCGCAGTCATATACCCGCCAGAGCCACCTACTCCAGTCATGAGAGTGAAAAACACGAGAAGCAAGATTACTGAGGTTGAGGCGCTTGTTTCGAACGCACTAATCCCGTTATCGTAGATGATCCATATACCAGAATACCCTGCTAGAAGAAAGCAGAAGCTCGGGAATAAGTTCAGCTTTGGTCCGAGCTTATCAGCGGTTATGCCCATAGAGGTGAGGAGAAATAGACTCCAACTAGAACGAGGGAGTAATGAGGCATTGATAAGAACTGCTGACGCTGGACATCTACCGTTTCCCGCCAAAGCAATAGCATTGAGTTGAGTATGTGATATATGCAAACGCGCCGCGAGTTGAGGGGCATAGGCTAGTTAAATAGCTGTCGGTTAATATTCCCTCTCTAAACAGCATTCTTCCACACCCGAAAAGACCTGAAAGCCACAGTAAAATTTCGAATCGTTGAATAAAAGATTAATACTCACATAATTTGTGCCTGAAGCAAGGGTGACCAACAGTGATACTAGAAGGGTTATAATGGGTCTCGGTGCAAGATGTGACGCGGGTCTTGCAGCCATTTCGACGCTCGGAGTGTGGGGTTGGTGGGGGGGCAATTGTACGGTTCAAACCATTCAGCCGATTAATGAACTTTATGAAGGGTCAGTGCGCACGGGCACTCGTGACTGAAATGATGCCATAAATAACTTTGCATGTTACAGCAAGCTACATCAAACACTGTATGTACATCTACAATGAAAGCTATAATTCCATGCACCACCATCGATAGTCATGAATCATTATCAATCGTTACAACCCCAATCTACGTTACATCCCCCCTCTTACTCCAAAAGCTGCCATTCAGCCCTACGTATACGATCCCTCCACGCTGCCCACGAACTCAAAAACACCGCAACAACACAACCCGCAATACTCAGATACAGCGTATCAACGTAACACAATCTCCCATCCAAACAGACATTTAGCGAAACGCTAGTCGGTATCTCAGCGTTCGAATGTCTATCCAGGTTCCTCCAAAAGGGATTGAAAAGACGTTACCCCTATGAGAGGCGATACAGTAAGAAAACCTAAAGTTTGGGAAAAATGGGCTTCGGAAGTTGGATGGGTTCGGTGAATCAGTTGATTGGTTTGAGTATACTTGAGTCGAAAACTCACCTAATCCAAACCACTCGGTAACGATGGTAGTGGATAACGAGACGAGCATCCCGAACCGAGTCCAATAGCACATTGATTTCCATAATTCCGAGACCACGTTTATGTGGGAGGCCAGTATGATTTGAGAGGCTAGTGCAGATATGGGCACTAGCACTAGGAGGTAGGATCGAGGGATGTTCCAACGGGCTTTGGCGAAGTCGGATAAAAGGCCTTCAGAGAAAGATAAGTAATTTCAACAGTGCACAAGCCATAATCACCGTACGTACCAATCAATATCCGACCAGAAAAGCTAACCAAGCTAATCGTAGACACCTGTGTTGCTTGCCATTTAGAGATCTCGATCTTGTTGTAGTTTGAAGGATGTTCGTGGATGTAGAGGACTTGCGCAATAGAACCGACGTTGTTGACATCTTCTCCAAAAGCTGCATTGGCGATAGCGAAAAGGAGTTTATCCGAGAAACTCACACATGAGGCCTACACCACTGACTGGATAGCGCAATAGGTCAGAATAATTGTTATGGGAGAGCTCATGGGGGATGTGTACATACCTAATGCAAAATTGCAAAACAGTATCAAAAATCAACTGAAGCAAAAAGTTTTTCCCGTGAAAATGCTGTAGCAAAGCGATTTTTTAAGTGGAGGCTTCTTTCCGACCTGGTTAATGCCCCAAGAGGACCTCGATTCAGAAGTAACACTAGACTCGGCAACGGCATTCTGCGGTATTGGAGAAAGTAAAGGAGTTCGGCTGTCTACATCGCCCACTTTAGCTACGGATTCATGAGCGGATGTAACTGAAAGAGGTATCGGTTGAATAACGAAGACACCAATGAGCAGCGGCAGCGCTGTTCCCAGTGCCAGAGTCAATAGCAGATACGACGTTTGTCCGGGAAAAGCGTGTTGAGCAATGAAGGAAAATATGAACGCCGATAACCCGAAGCCAGATACAACAAGACCGAGGACAGATCCACGCTACAGTACAGCATTAAAACGTTGCGCCAATAGCTCAGAAAGGTGTACGCGCCAATGAATCCGGAAAGCTTTTCGCCGTTACGTTCATCGCCATCGTAAACCCACCAGTGCTGCCTACTCCGGTCATATAAGCGAAAAAGACTAGGAGCAAGAATACTGAGGTGGATACGCTCGATTCGGATGCACTAATCCCATTATCGTAGATGATTCGTATGCCAGAATACCCGGCTAGAAGAAAGCAAAATCCCAAGGAAAAGTTCAACTTGGGCGGGAGCTTATCAGCACTTGAGCCCCATACAGGCGAAGACGAGTAGACTCCAACTAGAATGAGGGATTAAGTTTTTGTAAGAATAAGAACAAGTGACACAGATATCTACCATTTCCGCTAATAGCATATAGAGTTGAGTATGCGATATATGTAAACGCGACGCGAGTTGAGGCCCATAAGCTAGTTATATATCGTCGGTTAATATTCTCTCTCGAATAAGCATTCTTCCACACCTGAAAAGACCTGAAAGACGCTATAAATTTTCGAAAAAATGAATAAAAGATTCGAGAGAGAACTCACATAGTTTGTGCCCGAAGCAAGAGCCACCAGCAGTGATGCGAGAAGAGTTATAATGGGCCGTGGTGCAAGACGTGATGCTGGCCTTACAGCCATGTCGAGGTTCAGATGGTGGGGCAAGTTCACGGCTCAAGAACAGAGAACCGATTAATGTTAGAAGGGTCAGTGCGCTTTCGTCCCACGGGTACTCGTGACTCAAATGATACCATAAGCAGCAAGCTCTTGTTTGACGGTACACCGTACATCTTTGACTCTTTCCTTTGAACTTCTCTCGGCGTACACATGCATTGCTCGTTCACCGTATGTGGTACATTTTTCTTCACGCTCACTGCCAATTCCATGTAACAGCATGATTTAACGATCGTGGGCAAATCGTGGGCGCTGATCAGTGATAAAATTTCGGGCCGGGAAATACGTTCGTTTTGCCTCCGTCGTACATGTCCTGGTTTCTGAAGCTTGCATCCGCGCTATTTACCACAACTGCCGCGACTAGCATCTTATCCACGTCTTGCAAGTGCTTCCCAGGCGACAGATGCTGGCCTTCAACAGCAGAATGGGACGCATTCAACACCACCGTGGGCGGTCGGCTCATCGCGACTGTTCCTCTAGGCAGACCATGTCATGACCCATTCTTCAGTCCAGACATATGTAGATCTCTTCAGGGTGAATGGCAACACGAGGAGATCCAGTAAGTATATTGTCTATAGTATGTTCCGGAATATCTCTCAACGAACTTGATTTAACATGCAGCTATAACTCGTCATCATCAGTCATGGCCCCGTTCTTCGCCAATCAAAGTTGTGATCCTTTCCAGCCCCAATCGCGATCATGCGCGTTTGGCAACTATGTCCGCTTTGCGGTCAACGCTTCTGGTTCTGCTGATATACAGGCGGCTATCGCATTTGCACGAGACAAGAATATTCGCTTCGTCATCCGTAACACAGGCCATGACTATTTGGGCCGTTCTACTGGAGCTGGATCACTAGCGGTCTGGACTCATCACTTGAAGGACATCGAGGTCATCAACTGGAGTGCCTCCGACTATACTGGGCCTGCCGTCAAGCTTGGTGCCGAGTTCAGGGCTTCGATGTTTTAACAGCAACAAAGGATCTTGGACTCATTGTGGTAGGAGGGGAATGTCCATCTGTTGGACTCGCCGGAGGGTATACTCAGGGGGAGGCCATTCCGCGATCTCGACTAACTTCGGTCTTTCCGCAGACAACGTCTTGAGCTGTGAAGTGGTCACTGCATCTGGCCAGCTCGTAAATGCTAGTGCAGTCGAAAACTCCGATCTCTTTTGGGCAGTGAGGGGCGGCGGTGGCGGCACTTACGGTGCTCTGGTCTCTATGACGGTTAAAGCTCACCCAGACGCTATATTTGGTGGTGCAACGCTGAACTTCAATACCACTGATAACTCAAATGACACATTTTGGGCCGGCATCCAGGCGTTCCACGAAGCTTTGGCCGATATGGTCGATTCTGGTACGATGGTTATATACACGTTCACCAACACATCCTTCCAGTTCATCCCCTAACTGCGTATAACAAAACTTCGGCCCAAGTCGAAGAGATCATGACACTATATCTTGCGGCTTTAAATTCACTAGGCGTTCAGTACACTGTCGCTTTCACCGAGTTCAACACGTACTTCGAACATTATAACAACTACTTTGGACCACTCCCCGACGGAAGTATCGAAGTCGGTATTGCGCAATACGGTGGGCGCCTGATTCCTCGCACTGTCGTAGCCAATATTAGCGATACCATTCGGAGCATCGCCGACCAGGGTGTTACGTGGATCGGTGTAGGCACCAACGTCGAGCCCTTTGGCACAACCGAGACTACCTCCGTCCCGCCCGCATGGCGCGAAGCTCTCGTGCATGCTGTTTTGACCACCCCGTGGAACTTTACTGCACCCTGGGAGGACATGATTGAGCTGCAGGATCTGATGACCTTTAGGCTTATGCCTCAGATCGAGGCTGTCACGCCGGGAAGCGGAAGCTATGCCAACGAGGGAGATTTCCGACAACTTCACTTCCAAGAAGCCTTCTGGGGCTCTAATTACGAGACTTTGTTGGGTATTAAGAGGAAGTGGGACCCAGAAAACTTCTTCTATGTCACGAAAGGTGTCGGTAGCGAAGCATGGAGCATTGCACACGATGGTCGGATGTGCGCTGCTGAGCTGTAGTTACATACTACAACGAGTTGAGTGTCCGTTTCTACAAGCAAATTACTAGTTTTGATGCGAGCGTCGGAAGTAGAACAAAATAGTTCGTTTGTCTAGTACGAAATGTAGGCGGTAATCGTTGTGGATATTGATATGGCGCCTAGTACAGTGCTTCCCGAGCGGTGAGCTTCTGTGGCTGAAGAACATAAAACGGCATCGAATTGACGGTACAAAAAATTCTTGAGACAGGGTAATACTTGTACATTAAAACCAAAAATCAACGTGCGCGAACGCACCTCAAGAGTATACAGAAAGACCCGGAACATCGTAGTAGAACCTTATATGTAAAGAAATGGCAAAGAAGTAGCAGGCGAACTACCTTCTGATACCAAGCTCCTCGTAAGTGAAGCTGTGGCTCCCACCTGTACACTGATACCCATTCAAGGTCTTTTCCCACGCCCAGCCAGCAGTACATTTATCACCGAGTTTAGCCAATTTATCTTTGATGACCGTTTGAAGTTTTTGGTCAGCAATGTGCGGCGCATTTGCCATGGTAATTCTATTTTTTGCCTCCTCCCGTTCCTGTCTCTCCTCCGCCCGAGCCTGCTTCTCCTCCGCCCGAGCCTGTACCTCCTGCTTTCGGGCCTCTCTTTCCTCGTCCCTCCAGCGCTTTTGTCCTCTCGCGCTTTCTTTTCTTCCCTTCTAGCCTCCAGTTCATCCGCCCGAGCCTGTTTCTCTTCCGCTCGAGCTTGTTTCTCTTCTACCCGAGCCTGCTTTTCTTCGGCTTCCCTGGCTCTCCTCTCCTGGTCGAGCTTGGCCAGTCTCGCAGCCTCCTCTCGTGCCTTCCTCTCAGCCTCTGCTATCGCCTTCAACTCTACTTCTTCCTTCTGCCACGTCGCAGACACCTTCACAGAGAGACTTCGAACAGTCAGCGCGGTAGGATACTCGTTGACGTGAAAGACTACATAGAGATGAGACTCTTTACTAGTGACACGAACATTGGGAGTGATGTGCTGGTTATCGAGATAGTGGCTCCACTGTCCAGTTGACCACTCGATTTCATCGCGAGAGTCGTGGAGAGACAAAGGGCTTGCTTGTGGTCAATCATAAGCGGAGCGAACCCCGTCTCGCTATCGTTCTTGGCGATAGTCCCGTCCTGATGGTAGATACCAAGATCAGCGTCCTCCGTAACTACGCCGCCAGGCAACTTCTTCGAGGTGAGGATCGTATCCGTCTGAATAGTGGAGTTTCCACTGTCACAGGCAGTTGCATACTTGATCATATAGCTGAGCGCAAGTAGCGTTGGCCTATTGATGTTCGGGATAGGGACGGGGATGCATATCGCCCAGGTGTCATCGCGCAGCCGATTGACAGAGAGTGCAGCAACGGGCTCTTCGAGGAATGAGGCGTAAGTATATAGCAACTCTTCGTCGGCCCCCTTGTTATACGGAGGGGATAACTAGTAAACTGGCCATGTGCAGCAGCAATGACTGGAAATGCCTGAGCGTGGGCTTGGAACCGACGTAGGACTCTGAGGGAAGTAGAGGAGTGGCATAGCAGATGCAGACATGAGTTGTTGTGCTCTCGCAGACATGGTGGGACGATATTTAGTACTTAGCATAAAATTCTGGGGAGCTTTTAACGAGCTGGAGAGCGTCAAAATTCGAACTAAACATCAGAAAGAATGACAGTGATACGGGGAATGTCAAGAACCGACTGCTATGCAGATATCTTTCGACCAAGCACAGCCTGAGAAACAGGAACACACAAAGTCGATATTTTAATGCCCGTATCAAAAAAATGTTGCATTCGAGATGGGTACGGAATATGGTCTGTAAATTCATCGATAGGATCTTCATTAGATCTCAAAAGTGATAAGGGCGCAAAATCGAGAAGAACAGAATGCAAACAGAACGGGTGATCGTGCTTTCACGTATTCCATGCTTCATGTCAAAGGTCAGATGCAGCGGAAACAAGTCCTTATCTATGGCATTTTCCGCAGATAATAAAGTATCTGGAGGATGAGTAGGCCGTAGAAATCCGTCCGTGAATCACATACATTCATCGATACGATCTTCGAGCGATTCTTCAAGTTCCGAAAACTGGTTCGGGCGCACTCGAGTGATAAATTACTGTCAGTAAAGCTGACAATAAAACTTCTACTATCAAAACGTTTTCAGAGGCGGAAATTCAAGTTCATACTTAGTTGTTCGATGTCAAAAGTGTCAAGCCTTTATATTGCAGTTAGTCTTGAAAGGTCCGATGCAGTAGGAGCAGGTCTTCTGGGACGACTGTTGTATTTAGAGGACACGCCCATGGAACACCTAATGACACCGGTATCGAATACTTAGCTATTTTTTAATGACTACGAATAAAATTAGTTAATGGACCTGATCGATGTTTTTTGCAATACCAGTGCCTCAACTTTGGGCTGGGTCGCGCCTTGATAAGGCTATTTTTTGACGGCAAACGGTAAGCACGGTAAGCATAGCAGATACGATCTCTACAGGAAACTATCCTATCCTATAGATTGTATGATCATTTCATGTACAGGGTACAAGTCTCAACGTGCATACAAGTATCCTGCGCCCTTCAGGCTGGAAAATCGTATCAAGTACTCCCATTGAAGTATGATAAGCTCTTAAGGCAAACTGAGTCTCTAGTAGTACGGTCCTTCACTGGAAATAAAAACACAAAGCCCGATGGATGTTATTGGTGCCATTAAAAATATTACAAGCCTTCGAGTACATCGCAATGGCCTGGAACAAAGCTTCAGTTTCTAAGCTAAGATCCAAGCTACTCCTCCTCCTCCTCCTCCTCCTCTCTTCGTCATCATCATCATCATCTTCCGCCGGGTAAATGAACAGGTCAAGAGCGTTTGGAATGATCTGCGAACAAAATCAGTAATATGGAAATACACTATGAATTAAAGCTCACTTCATCTTTAATACCTTCTCCCGTTCTGTATCATTGTCTATGTTCTCCTGTATAGTATCGAACTCTTCTTCGCTAATCCTGCCCGCTTCGATGTCTTCGCGTGGAGGAAGTACTGGGGGGTAGAAGAAATTGAAAAAATGACTCGGTATTATCCCCTGTTAAAGGCGTCGTATTCCAATTGATTACTGTTCCGGTCGCCCGCTCCATGACATAATCCTCGCCCTGCATCTGCTTCTCTTCATCCTCCAGTTTTGTAGTGATACGCCTTCTCCAGGACGGCATTGCTGAAAAAATCATTCTGCTCAAAATAGAACTTGAGTGTGAAACCTGGATTTGAATTGGTAGCGCTCGTGTGGTATATGCATTGGATATCGATAAGGTGCTTCAAAACCTCGACGTCACGGTCAGCAATCATCGGGGATATCTCGTCGGAGTGCTGCAAGGCGGTAAGCCAGAAGTTGGGGATGCTTTGCCAGAGTAAACGGCAGAATCGCGGGGAGGGGGTTCGAAGTCCATCTCCTCCTTCAGTATTCTCTCGCCTCGAGGATCTCATCAGTTGTAGGTTTCGCATTTCCGGTGATGAGTGCCTTTCGTCGTTGGTAGAACGGCTCCTGAAGGTGTGCATACTGAGCTCGTTGCGTTAGTAGTTTCCGCGGCAGCGAAAAAAAGGGGGGCACAACCTTCTTGTTCAGTCTCAGGACTTCCCGTTGTACTTGTTCTCGAGATTGATTTGCTTCAATTCGATGCTTTTAAGCGCTTCAACGACTACCTTCACGTCGTTTGGATATTCTCCAAGTATCCACTATCTTCGTTCGAAGAATCCTGATCAGAATCACCCTATGAATGATAACAGCGTTGAAAGTCAACATCTATTTCAGTTGGATAACTGGACACTCACTTCGTTGTATCTGTCTTTCGGCATGGTTGATGCTGAAGCAAGGAACTGGCAGCTTATGCGTGCTTACAACGTCTCAACCTAGTCCAGCTTATACGTTGTCCCGATTATCTCTTCATTCCCGAGAAATCCGATATGTTACGGTCATGAGGTGCTTGGAGTTCTCATGCATAGACATTATCGACATTATCGATGATTCGGTGGAAAGTATAAACCGTTGGATCTGACACTCAGGCCTCGAGGTTCTGGTGTGGCAGGAACACAACTTCAGATCTTTTCCTGGATCGAACCAGATAACGGATAAGCCATATTCATTAATTTTACAATCTCGTGTTTGTAGAATGCATGTTTAGTTAATCCAAAGCTCCCGATCGAAGAACCATACAACACCCTGCCCACACTAACCGTATGAATCAACCAAAATAACCATACATTCCTAAAAGACACCCGATTAGCGTAAGGAACGGAGAACACAGAAAAAATCTAACTTGAAAATGCGAGTTATATTTCAGTAACGGTGGGACCTGTGGCGATGACCGTGCCTATGGCGGTGACTGCGCCTGTGGCTATGGCGGTGACTGCGCCCGTGGCGATGGCTACGCCTGTAGCTATGACTGCGCTCATCGTCGTGATCCCGCCTGCGCTTCGAGCGACTTTTTCTATTAGTGCCCCACCGCGATGGCCAAAAGCCCCACAAGGATGCGAGTGGTGGACTTTTTCTTCTTCTTAACGGTCTTGGAGGAACGCTTCTTGTGAGGCCTTTCTGACTCGTTATCAGAGCCAGGATCCGATTGATTAGGGTCACTGAGTCCTGAATCAGAGTCGTCGGTAGGCTGAGTTCTGGAAGGCCTAGCCGTAGACTGTTTAGCTGTGGACGATGTCGTAGTAGAAGCTTTCTTCCTCTTCGCTGCGGTTCTTTTCTGAAACCCGCAGCATGTGTGGGTTAGGATATGAACAGTAAATATTCGCCGAATGAGCATACCTTGCTACAGACTGCATAGTGAGTGTCTTTTCTCATTATCAAGGCAAGGAGCAACATACGCAGCTTTAGCTCTCTCTCCAAAACTCATTTCGACTGCGTAAGGGGGGAATGGGTAGTTAGTAGTGAAAATTTTGACTGCTGTAGTTATCCCAAGCCTCGATACAGGTCCGGCATTCAACTCTCGGGCCACGCCGTGTGATAGATTCTTCCTTCGCACTATCTTTGCCAAACATATTGCAAACGCCTCATTGCCGTCCAGGAACCTGACATTTCGTGGGCAATGATTTGACGTTTAGACTAGAACACTTATTGTCTGACAATGATTGCGACCGCTTGCATTGATTACCCTAACACCAGCTTCCTTCAGATGTTGAACCTCCTCATGCCTGCAACGAGGCAAGCGTCCTGTGCAACGCCTTCGATACACCTTTTCAATACAGCTTTTTCGCACTGGTGATGATTCTTTGGTATTTTTTTGCTTGCCTCGAGTATACAGCTGTAGCACAGGTAATTTCCAATCTGACAACATATAAGTCGAGTTAGACATCATTCCATGGTGCAATTTATTACCTATTCCATCTCATCGATTTGGGCTTGATCAGTAGTAAATTTCCGTTTTCAAGGAAAGAACCAGTTTATTGTTTTTGCCGTAGAAGCAACCCAGGGGTAACTGACAAGAAGCTTGGTCTTACCGTATTTTCAGAAGGAACGTTTCGAATACATTCAAGTAGAAAAAGACAATGCCTGTCGCTACTTTATGTACACCACAGCCCTCAGAGTCAGGAATCTTCTCCTGATTCACGTGTAATTAAACCTCTTCAATGTTCAACACCTTCCTATCCATCGTAGGCCTAAGATCCATCCGGCACATCTTCTAGAACTCCATTAGAGGCACCGAGTACGAAAATGACCTTGAAACATACCGTAGATCTAGGCCACCGATTAGCACCGCCTGTAGCATCCAATAGGATAGCACATTGGGTCGATAATAGTAGACGGGGTAGAGATAATGGGGGGAGGAACGTAAATCTGATTGACGACGATCGTGTTTGTATGTTAATGTTGATATTCACTCTACATCTGCCACAACAATCGTAGCTTGCAGCAGTAGTCGCAGCGCCTGCGCTTGCACCTTTTGCACTTCTTCTTCTTTCTTTCTGCAGCCACTGGGCTTGCATTTGGTGTGTTTACAGCATTTGCAGCACTTCGACGTAACGCGTGTGACTTTGCAGCACTTGATGTAGATCGTGCAGCATTTCCTCTTACTGCAGGTAGGTTTCTGTGGCGGAAGGAAGGTTAAGGAGAGTACTGGAAGGAAGATACGATGGATTCTACCTTTCTTCGTCTTCTAAATGTGATTACCGAGTCGTCAGTTATCAACAGTATCAACGAGAAAATTAGTGTTTACCTAGGCTCGCTTGTCATTATGTACGGTGGGCATGTTCAAGCGTAATCTTTGCCTTATGTATCACAGACCTGGTGATGCATCGTGGTGACCTACTCGGCCGCCCGAAACAGAATTAGAACAATTTGCCTAGCGAGTCGTGTAGATCTAGAGCGCCTGATACTTCGAAGTTTCCGGTCTCAGGAAGGACTAGACGTTGTAGCGAGAATATGTAGATGATAAGACAGATGCCTCGGAGAATAGAAAACATACCACGCTTATCAGATGAATACCAATGATTTACATTCACAGGCTCGGCACATGGAACGTCTCCCGATAGTCGTGAGCACTACCTTCGGATCACAGGTACTCGACAAATCAAAGGGGGAACACCTTGAAACACAAACGTGGCTCCCCCAGTTTGGGCCAATTAATCAGCGGAGAAATGCTGTCTTTTCATGAAAAGTAGTCGATTTTGTAACTATGGGTTCACCACAGGAAACAAAATTCCGTCCAGTAATAGGGCAAGATTCCATGGTGAGTATGTCGATTGTGCAAAATGATATCGCTTTGAGCTTTCTGTAGTACTTGTAAAAAAAAATCGGGTGGGGATGCCTTGAGACCATATGTGGTAAATTGGAAGCGTTTGTCAACTGGCGCGTAGCACAAATAGCAGAATAGATTACTCGGTTGAGAATTTTTTTCGCTTTATTGAAACCAGGGGAGGGGATATCGACGACCCATTGCGTCTGAAATGGAGAGCGAATAATGGGAAGGAGAAGCAATAAGCGCTCATTATAAATCTTTAGGCGCTTATGATCGCCCGCTTTCTTTTTTTTCTCGATTGGTCTCTCCACGTAGTACTAGGAGGCCATCAGCAAAGAAACCAAAGGATGACACATCATTATCTTTAGACACTTTCCAGGCCCGTTATACCTCGGAAGACTTCTCACTGTGCGGTAAAAACCGATAGCCCAGTCCATGGTATAGAAATCGCATTGGGCTCGCACGGATGGTTTTCCTACGTGACCGAAGGGTATGTTCTTATTGAAAAAATGGAAAGGACTCGTACGTGGCATTTGGATCTCGGCCGAACCTCGAACTAACGAATATCTCTGACATTCACTTCACTCCTTCTGCTCCAGATAACCTACGCTTAACCAGGCGACCGCTTTCGGAATATAGTACAACGAAAATGCTAAATGATCGTTAGCCTTCCAAATTCCAACCGTTATCCCTACTGGTCGCCACGCCTACTCCGTCCTCTGTCCTACCCCTCTCCTATTTTCTGCGACTCTCCGGTCAGGTCTTCCTATGTCTCTTCTGTGTCTGCCTGGAGCCGTATGCGTGTTGCTTGTTGCCTTGTTGCTCTTGCAACAGATTGACTGACATGGTTCCCCAGCGAGAGGGGTGACCGGTCACCAATGGCGCGTTGACGTCCCGACTCCCACCTGCCACTCGCGCGCCACTAGCATTACCATGACAGTATTTATCCATAATATAAGGGCTTCTTCGACTTCGGGCATCTTGGTCGTTATCACGGAGTATGGAGGAAGGAAGGAAGGAAGTGTATTACTCGGCACAATTCGAACCTGGACATGGATGTGGGACATGGATGTGGGTAGTACATACTCAATACCACTCGTTACTGTAATTCTTCTGTGCTCCATTCTCCTTGCGGCCTCTTCTGGAATGTCCGCTCACAGAATTTATTTTCATTTTGTTGATCGCTTCGTATTCATTTTAGGACCGGTGAAGAGGGAAACTGCGAATTATTTGAATCGCTGGGCTCGATCATTGAACAAGTTTCAGCTGAATTACTTCCAGTCACTGTGGCTCAGATGGGGCTGGGAATGTGTGTTCGGTGGTCGGAACGTAAGAGAAAGTTGGTGCACAATTGAAAAGCTTGAAGCTCCGTCTCTAGACCATTGTAAGTGGTTCAAATACTATCATTGGGTTTCTGTCACGCCTCTGAGAAGCCTCAATGCTAACTGGTACTGCAGCCTGGAAGAAGAAGAAGGATGATGTAGTAGACTGATTAAGAAAGAGACAAGTAAGCCTGCATGGAGTACTCTAATTAGTTCCTACTCTGACACTAATTATTTCTCAAGGGATTGTACATACTCTGCACTTGATAACTATTAGATATCAAAGAGGACATGACCAGGCTCGTGCCATGCGTGACCAAAAGCAGTGAAATCAAAGAACAGCAGCACATGCTTGCCGTTGAGTTTGATTCCCACATCTCCAGTAAGATGGCTGCTGAATTTCGCGTTCAGGGTGATTCCAGTTTCGACTGACCCAGTAACCCCACCGACTAGGACAGAGCCAAGAATCGGGAGGCTAAAGTAAAGCTGAAGGATGACAGCCTGCTCATCGGGTTCGTAGGAAATGCTCATCTGTAGATGGTTTGAGTGTTCAATGAAGGAAAGTATTCCTACTACAGTACTACACACCTCGAGTGGACCAATACCGAATTTGTACTGCCTGATCCCAGTGACACTGGACACAATGGAATCGGTGCCATACATATAATCTTCGTGTTCCTCCCCTGAGGCAATAGTGACAACTTTGATTGGGTATTTTTTGAATTTGTTGAAGGTATCAAGATGAGCTGAAATATTGAATCAGTTACTGGAACAGAGGAGCGGAAGCCGTGAAGGTTTGAAAACAAGCTTACTGAGGACATCTGCATAGTAGTGTGAGTAAAGGGGAATAATAAAACGATGCAACTTGACATACCTTGGGCATTAGTGATCGCTCGATCAGCTGC
Organism: Rhodocollybia butyracea; assembly: GCA_015501585.1. Taxonomy (NCBI): domain Eukaryota; kingdom Fungi; phylum Basidiomycota; class Agaricomycetes; order Agaricales; family Omphalotaceae; genus Rhodocollybia; species Rhodocollybia butyracea. The sequence goes on along the minus strand of JADNRY010000444.1, from coordinate 31,369 downwards.
GTAGGAGACGTCGTTGATAGGAAGGATTGGGATTGAGCTAGACATTGTTCAGCTTGAAGAGAGAAGAAAGTAGCTCGTATTTTGAACTGCATGATACTCTCGAATAGCCAGTCCTTATAACGAAGCAGAACTAAATTACTGTCAAATAAATCGAAATAGGTGCAACATCGGTTAGCCCATTCCCTTTCGATACTGGAGGAGTATCGAATGAGAGGGTGTAGGCGCTACTGGTCAGATATACGGAGACAACAGACTTCCGTGTACGAGGAGGTCTAGATGTGCCTCGAGTGCAAACACTGTCAAATGCTACTGTAGACTAAGTAGCGGCCAGCGTGCAAGATACAGTTAAACAAGGCCAGGGCCATAACCTGGGCAGCCTACTGGGGCCTGAACTTCTTGTTTCTGGTCTCATCGTCCCACTGTCTGCCACTGACTCACCCTCGGTGTTATTCTGTCGGTGCCCAACTCTCATATGGACATGGCTTTTGGTCATGCACTAGTCTCTTAGTCATGCACCGTACAGAATATCTGCCCTGAATTCGTTTAAATTTTGACCACTAGTTCACGGGTTTGGCATTTGAGGCACATTTATACATCTTTAGACGCGGAACGTTCGTTGTTGAATAGTTGTTGAATAGTAGAACTGGTGTAGCATTGAGCTTTGAGTTTGGAGAGTGGGGACGGAAACACGCGTTGGACTCGGGGCACCAATAAAATCATTGCCAAGGATAAAATTTTGGCGCAGCTTTCCTTGCCCGAGTGCCTTTTTCCCCGTCCACGCTGTTCCAGTAGCCAGGGATCACCGAGTCGAACAAGTCGTAAGTGCATCTGATGGTACATATGTACTGACAACCAACCGGATCTCGATCCTAGGCTTGTCTTTAAGAGACAATGTACTGGCAAGCTTCGATGCTCACGAATGTTCCGACTCCCGAGCCACTACAACTTGAACTTCCTAATATCTCCAACAAGGTACCACACCTCATTTCTGCCTGTGGTCAAACCCGGGCCACGGCGTATAAGGAAAATTAGGACGTCCCCTTCCTCAATTGCAGAACCTTGCACGACTGACTACTCAGTACTCAGTACTCTGTGTGCGATGTCTATACGTATAAAAATGGAACTGAACCCCCGACCAAATAACGCTGATGGTCAGTATTTCGCGCGCGGTAAAGGAGACAGAAACGCGATGGTATGTACGACTATATGAGAGACTAGCAGAAATACACAGAAAATATTCAGGTCCCTGGTGCCTCTAGCCAAGCCTGGCTTCGATGTAAATTTTGACTTGCATCTCAAATCAGCAGGACGCTACTTTATGATTGGAACCTGACATGGTTTCTCGAGGCACACCTAGACTCCCTCCGAGATGGGGCTTGTTGTCTCCGTGTGAGCGCGTACATCCTTCAGCTAGTAGTGGCGTGAGCCTGGCCATGTCCTTATTTGGTATTCGATACTGATTACGGGTATAGTACCTGACTGGCTTGGAGGACTTCGTGTAGGCTTAACTTTTCTGTTTGCGTGTCTATTTGATCGTCCTTACTCTCAACTCCAACTTGCTACTGACGTACGAGTATCACCTTGGTCCCTCGCTCTCTTTCGAGCATCGATTACTAATTATCCAATGATCCAAAGAAATACAGTATCATTCCGGAAACAGCGTGTAATAGCAATACAATGAAAACGAACATAACACAACACTAGCACACTAGCAAAAAGCGACATAATCAACATAAGTAACGCCTACTCACTCAAGCGGTGCAAACGACACGAGAACAGGTGCTCCCATCTTATGCAGATTCCCCATCATCCACATCGGACTCTCCCTAATCTCCTCCTCATTGAAATACATCACATCCAACTCCTTCTTCTCATAAAATTTATATACCCCCTTCAGCTTTCCCGCATAAAACAGCGTCTTCTCCATATCCTGTAGAAACGTATACACATTCATCAACTGGTGTGCTGTCTTCTGGTAGTACTCTGTCCCCTCTAGCCCCTCCTCTTCGAGTTCGCGGAAACGTCTGAGGGCAGGTTGGACCCAAGCGTCTTTGGGAGTGCCAGGGGGAGGTTTCTCGAAAGGAGGTGTAAGGGCGATGATGTCTTGAGCGAATTTTGCACGGCGGGCGTCTCCGATTTTAGAGCGGGCGGGGTCGAAGCAGGAAAGCCCGGTGTCGGTGCAGATGCAGGAGGATATTTCGTATGGTGCGAGAGTTGTGGCGCGCTCGGAGGCGGGGGCGAGTTTGTTGCAGTATGAGATGGTTATCTCGGTGTTGGGAGGGATGTCTCGGACTGCGATGAGCTGGACGGAAAAGGATTCGGTGTGCCAGCTGAAGGAAGTGTTTGGGCCGCAGCTGCGTGATAAAATGGGTTTTAAAAAAATTATATAGGCGAAGAGAGGCGTAAGTTATAAGTACCTGTGGTTAACACGCGAGATGTCTTTGCAGACTGCGGAACCGGCGCCATCCAAGGCTTGGATACCGTTCGTTCTGATGCGTCTGTGAGATGTTTTAGTGGAAAAGTTCAAATATGGTTCGGGAAAGAAGGCATACCCGACGATTTCATCTGTAAGACAGAATTTCAGTTCAACATTTACCAATAGACAGTAAAAAGGCTTACCGCTCCCATCATGCTCATGGCTATTCGCAAGGGCCATAAACTCCTCCTTATACTCATCCGCCATGCGGTCAAAAGCCGTCTTCACCAACGTCCCCCATCCGTGAAAAATCACCTGTTTCAGCTGCTCCAGCGTAGTCACCTGTCTCAGCTGCTCCGCCATATAACTCGCGATGCTCTCTGGGAGAGGCACATTCGATCCGCCTGATACAACCAACATAGGTCTCTCATCCACTACAAGGTCTCCGACGTGTATAAGCCGCGTCGCAAAAAGACCCAAGTCATTCCGACCCGGCTCTTCAAGTTCTTTGATACAATACGCTTTACCGCCTGTTGGGGCTAACGGGACGCGAGGAAACCCGGGCGTGCTGTAGAGTTCGCGTTTGAGCTCTCCAGGGATAAAGCACTCGGCCCAGCCGCCGGGAATGTCAGAAGGCTTGTCGTTGCATCCTCGGGCAGGAATAGAAGTGTACACTGCGACTTTTTTTGGGTAGTTTAGGGTATCAGCGGAGAACTCATTGTATTCGTGGTCGAAATCGGGTTTGTAGTCTTTTGGAACACCTAATCCAAGGTCAGATCGATGTAGGTGGATTGAGTGGCATTTTGAATTTACTTACCTGCTTCTGGCACAACGCCATGGCTTAGCTCGGTGAACTTTGGAAGTACAGGCGTATTTGAGTCCGAGACTGCTTTGTCAATTCGTTCTTTGGCTTTGGAGGTAGCGAGGAAACCGCGCCTCATGGTGGTTGGGTGCATCTTTAGGTAATATGATAGAAGCTCTTTGACTGATTCATCTCGTGGTCTGCCACTCATCAATAACGAATCGGATAGCGATATCCTAAGTACAAAGAGATCCGCGAAAACAAAGACTGAACATACTGAGTACTGAATGTGAACGCGTGAAGTTCAATCACCATTTACATATACGCGGACAGAAAATATCGAGATCGCGTTTTGTTGTTCCGCGGCCGGGCCGTAGATAGGTCATCATAAGGAAAATCACACCGCCTTGCACTCTTTTGTGATTTATTGTTCGCCAGAGACTCAGGCCAAACTAGCACTGGTAGCTCACAACCTGTCTAAGTACTGTAGATCCAAGCATACTTGCCATACCATGCATCGCATTCCCTGTCCCTTGTACTCGTCCTTCTGTTCAAGCCAAAGCGACTAAGTATTCCAGTCACGGGAAACGCAAGCCAGTCCAATCTTCAGTACTAGCTTCAAGCTTCTCAATCCACATCACACCGATCAAAGCGTTCGTTATCACCTTCCCAAGTAATACGACCGGGCCGTAAATAGGTCCGGTTGACAAGTCTGCAACTGACGAAGGGACATCCTAAGGTTCCAGACGCTGTGACCGGGTTTTACCATAGCCAGAAATAGACTGTACCTTGTTGGAGACATTAGGAAGCCTACGACTACTTCCTCCTACCACAAAATGAAGCCTGCCAGTGTAAATTGTCTCTTGCAGACAAGCCCAGGATGGGTGCATATTTGTTTGAATCGGATATATATTGCTGGACAATCAGATAGTATGCGTAGAGACAGAGAGAAAAGCACTCGCGGCAAAGCATGGCTCAAGGACCAACTTGAAAACTTCATCCTGGACAATGATTTTCATAGGGCCCCGAGTCCAACCAGGGTGTGCTGATTCTCTGGAGCTCAATACTACACTTTGCGTAGGCTTAGCTTTCCTCTTTCTCGTTAGTATGGAGGCTACTCAGGCGGGAGTGCCAAATATGACAGTCTTTGAGTAAATCGCGATGACTACTCCTCTAGACCTCCGCTGTCCTTCAACGTTTCAGGGCGCCGATTACCACCTATCTCGTGAGCAACTGTTCCCAAAAAATGCAGTATCATTGCGGAAATAGCAATAACGATAGTAGTAGCAATACAATGAACAAGACCCCGACACTAGCAAAAAGAGCTATAGCAACATCTACTCACGCGAACGACATTAACATCGGCGCTCCCATCTTATGCATATCCCCCATCTTCCACCAATGACTCCCCCTAATCCCCTTCTCACTCAAATACACCGTCTCCAGCTCCCTCATCTCAAAAAACTCATACACGCCCTTCAGCTTCCGCGCATAAAACAGCGCCTTCTCCACGTCCTGCAGGAACGCATACACATTCACCAACTGGTGGGCCGTCGTCTTAAACTGCTCGGTCCCTTGCTGACCCTCCTCTTCAAGTTCCCGGAATCGCGCCAAGGCAGGTTCGACCCACGCGTCTTTGGGAGTGCCTGGGGGAGGTTTCTCGAAGGGAGGTGTGAACACGATGATGTCGTTAGCGAATTTGGAACGGCGTGTGTCCCCGATTTTGGAACGGGCGGGATCGAAGCAGGAGAGGCCAGTGTCGGTGCAGATGCAGGAGTGTATACCGTATGGTGCGAGAGTTTTGGGGCGGTCTGCGGCGGGGTTCAGGGTATCGCAGTATGAGAGGGTGATTTCGGAGTTGGGGGGGATGTCGCGGACGGCGATGAGGCGAACGGAGAAGGATTCGGGATGCCAGCCAAAGACAGTGTTAGGGCCACAACTATTAATAGAATTCGATAAATGGGTTTTGAAAAAATGAGTGAAGGTTGTAAGTACCTGTGATTAGCACGCGAAATGTCTTTGCAGATAGCAGAATAAGGGCCATCGAGGACTTGAACACCGTTCGTTCTGATGCATCTGTGGTATATTTTAGTATGAAGTTCAAATAAGAATCGGGAAAGAAACGCACCCGACGAGTTCATCTGTAAGAAAGAATTTTCAAGTAACAGTTTCAACAACGGATGAAAAAGACGTACCACTGCCATCATGCTGATGACTATTCGCGAGAGCCATGAACTCGCCTTTATGCTCAACCGACATTCGATCAAACGCCGTCTTCACCAGCTTTCCCCACTCGTGTAAAAACACCTATTTCTGCTGCTCCGGCGAATAACTTGCCGCGCTTTCGGGAAGGGGAATAACTGATCCAGCTGGGACAACGAGCATGGGTCTCTCATCCACCACAAGGTCTCCAGCGCGTATAAGACGCGTCGCAAAAAGCCCAAAACCTTTCCGATCCGCCTGTTCGAGTTCCTTAATACAACATGCTTTACCGCCTGTTGGCGTCAACGGAACAGGAGGAAACCCAGGCGTGCTATAGAGTTTGCGTTTGAGCTCGCCAGGGATAAAGCATCCGGCCCAGCCACCGGGAAGGAAGGAAGGAAGGAAGTTTATTACACGGCATGGTCCAAATACTGAACGCCGGCTCCGGCAGCATAAGCTGACACGGGGCCCAAACACCGAACAACGACGAGCTCGCAGTCTGCCCGGTGGGAGCTGCTGTAGATCGTTGCCCTAAGTGCGGGGGCTGTTTTACTACACTATATAATACAGTACTACAGGTGACTACATTACTTCAGTGCTCATTGAATGCTCAGGATACCTGGTTGCTTTGAGTGTAGATGGAGACTTAAATATTTATAAGGTCTCTCTGGGTCAGTATTATGGTATGTATAGTAAGTCACCAAAACTATAATCCAAGTGTCCAGAGATGCCAGTATATACCACACGCGCGAACAATACCATGAAGAGCGTGGGAGTGTAAAGGTGATGGTGTGACATGTGTGACATCAAACGAATCGCCACAGATCGCCACAGAGATTCAGAACAGTGGGCTCGAGGATGAACAACATTGTTTACTGCTTCTAAAACTGAGCAGGGTATTAATACATATGTTATTTACATCTGTGTTAAGTTTGAAGAGATTCTGAGCCTTGGAATGGGCTGGATCGTCTCGACGAGTTTGGATGACTTTCGTCATTTTTAATCTTTAATCATTTGGGCTAGTCATGTATTTAGGGTGTGCTTGTGGGTATTCTAGGCATTTATACACTTATTAGAGAGCTGTCTTTAGCGCAATCTCGTTCAGTGTGCCGTAGAAAATTTAAGCGCCCGACTAGATGATGATGGTTCGTGTGAAAAGGAATATCGCCAGGCTTGTCATCGTAGCCTCGGGAAGGAATGGAAGTGTAGACGGCAACTTCTTTTGAGTAGTTCAGGGTATCGCCAAAGAATTCTTTGTATTCCTTGTTGAATTAGCTTTTGTAGTCTTTGGGGACGCCTGTTGCCCTCGTCGTTAGCGTCTCGACATCGATCATGATTGTATCAAGTGGCGTTTGGATTTACTTACCTGCTTCGGGCACAACGCCATGGCTTAACTTGCTGAACTTGGGAAGTACGGCGTAATTGAGTCTGGAATAGCTTTGTCAATTCGCGCTTTGGCTTTCGAGGTTGTGAGGAAACCGCGCTTCATGATGATGGGTCCAGAAAGAGAGAGAGAACAATGGCGGTCATTTTTTTAAACTTTAGGTAATAGAAGCCCTTTGTCTGCTGATTGATCTCGTGGTCTGCGACTCATCGATAACCTAGAAACAGAACTTGCAATCGCGGATACCCACAGCAAGAACCACTTTCGAGAACAGATATCCTAGTTCAATAATTAGGCAAGAGTATATGCCCTCAAAATATTTAAATAATGTTTGCAAGTTATACCGTATTGATACACTAGTAGAACATTCTCGGCGTACCGCACTATTTTATTCGAGGGGTACTCCGGATAGCGCTTCAGCCCGAGCAAGCCGATTAAAAATCAGACCCACCGTTTTCCGCAAACTTCAAAGACCCAGATTCCACGCGTACACGTGCATATCATGTGCACACGTCAACGCGACACTCTCGTCAATCAAATTGAATCATGTAAATCGGAGAGTTAAGGTAAGTCCTGTCGCTGACTGTCACACTCTGGGAATATATCTCTCACCGGAGTAGCAGTCCTCTCTCAACTCAAACGGTTTCAAGTGTGTCATTCACCTGGCTTTGCACTGCAGTATGCTCCATTACTAGTAGTGCTCTTTAAGCTTGTTTTTGTGGAGGGAGTCTCATTATTAATTAGTTCACTCCAGTCACTATTCCGTTGCTTTCTGCTATGCAACGGGGGGTAGTCCCGTTATCGGTAAGGCCCATAGATTGACCAAATACACCTGAAGGTTCAAACGATGTAGTGACATCCTCTGTGCGGAATACGGCCTGCAATAAATTCAGTTAGTCATGGTAATGATCGCAGAGTATTGCAATATTTACCGAGTGGATCCTCCTTCGCCATGTCGATATTGCCAGCATCATTAATGAATAGACGAACAGACCAACTGTTGTTATGATTTTCGTCAGGATTATCTTGAAATAAATAAAAATCTACAACGCACTTGTCTTGAATATCCCCCCGGATCTGTGCCTCAGCTAATAGCTGTACGGCAAGTGTTTGAACTTCGTTCATGACGGAGCATGCTCCATAGTTCACATCATAACCCTGAACGAGCCTGTCAACGACTACAGTAGACATGGTCAAGGCAATGATTAGCTATAGAAGTTGCGCCAAAAAAGGGACAGCTTGCCTTTGGGTGACCAAGAAAGTCTGATTGCATGTTGCTCTTCAGCACGTTGCTTCCATTTCTTCAACTCGATCTGAACTATTTGACCGATCTGGTGATAATAAAGAGTTGACATTGAATCTGCCATTACAACAGCTCTCATAACTTACCTCTTGGTTGTTGAAGGGCAAAAAAACGACAGTCTGATTGATCCGTCCAAGAAACTCATCCCTCTTGAACGATGCCTTCAGGACAGGATAAAGCTGCTTGGTGAATTGCCCAATGCCTTTGAGATACTGCTCGTGCCGATCTTCTGTCACTGCAATAAGTTTGTGGAGTTTCGGTGCCGCGGCCCTGATCTCTTCTGAGCCCAGGTTGGAAGTCATGATGAACACTGCATCTTTGCAGTAGATAGTACCAAGCTGCGTGGGTGAGGATACTAGCGTTCAAAGCAGTAGTAAAACTTCATACCTTGGGATCTGTTATTCTTCCATCATTGAAGAGCTGGAGGAAAACAGTCAAGACATCAGAGTGGGCTTTCTCGATCTCATCCAAGAGAACAATAGCTCTAGGGTTAGTCTTGAGTTTTTTTGTTAAAATACCACCCTCGTCATAGCCCTAAGGAAACGCGGGGATGGGGGTGGTAAGGCTCTAGAGTCTGAATTACAGTGATGCTGACCAAAACAAATGACCTACCACGTAGCCTTTTGGTGAGCCTGAGTGCGATTATAATAAGAATCACCCCTCCCAAAGATTCAAATGATGAGTACATACCTGTCAAGTTTGATAGCGTATGGCTATGTTGATACTCAGACATGTCGATTCTTACAAAGGCCCCAGACTTTTCAATCTCCGTCAGTGACTGACCAAAGGAGTTCGCGTCTTTACTCTTGTCACTGTGAATATAATACGCGAGTCGCTTTGCCAGCTCCGTTTTCCCTATTCCGGAGCTTCCAAGGAAGAGCATAGCGAGTGGACGATCAGGATCCACCCAGCCGTTCTCACGCAGGCGAATGGCGGATGCGATAGATCGGATGGGACCCCTCTGTCCAATCATCTTGTCTTCAATGATTTTCTCGATTTTGACTGTGAGTGAGATCAGCTAGTATAGTTGGTCGTGGAAAGGACAGAAAGCTACTTACGGTGTTTCTCGCGTAACTCTTCTTTCTTTCGGCGTTTCCTCTGCTCGTCTTCCTTCTCTGCCTCAGCTATGAGTTAGTAAGAGTTCGTGAGTGCAGTTGGTTGTGGCGAAGATGGAAAACCGCTTACCCTGTCTCTTTCGCAGCTCTTGTTCTTGTAGTAGTTTCTTCTTTGTCTCTATCTCTTTCTGCGCTTCTTGCTTCTTTTTTTGCTCTGATTCTATTCTCTCCTTCTCGAGCTGCTTCTGTCTCTCCGCCTCCCTCTCTGCCTCCGCTGTGAGATCGGTATACTTTGTCAGTGTGATTGGTCACAAAGACAGAGACCACTTACAGCGTCTCTTGCGCTTCTCTTCCTCCTCTAGTACACTCTTCTTCTTTTCTATCTCTTTCTGTGCTTCAAGCTTCAGCCTCTCCAATTCAATTATCTCCTTCTCGCGGTCCAGCTCTAACAGTTCTGCAAAGGTCCCTGCCCATTTCAGCTCCTCCTCTTCTTCACGTATCAACTTTTCCCTCTCACACAAGGACTTGAACTCCTGCATTTTGCTATTGCCATTGACGCTGGCATAATTCTCAGGAAGCAGGTTGTTACTGTCAGATATCGTCCAGTCTGCCCCTTTCCTCAACAGTACCTTCACAACATCCATTTTACCTAGTAAAGAAGCATAGTGCAGAGGTGTCGACCCACACTGCCTAGTGTTATTTGACTGCAAATGAATGAGGTCTATATCGGTAGGTTGGCGGTCCACGAGTGTTTCTTGCAGCGCTGTTAGTACAGAAAGATTGCTATCACGAGCTAATTCCGGCTTTGTTTCAAGAATTCTGATTAAGATTTCAGTCAGAAGCGCTTGACCACAAGTTATAACCAGGTATGATCCGCACTCTTTGCAGTATTCGTAGTCTCCTTTGTGTATGGCACCACAGAGTGCTTTCACATCTGAAATGAATAGATAAGACAGCTGCGTTGAGCCTATAATATATTCCATCAAGATTGTATGCTCTACCTTTTTTGGCAAATGCGCGCCAGCGTATGTACCACATCTTTGAAGCAGCAAGGTAGACATTGAAGGCATTGGAAGCCTCTTGATTTACCCGTTCCAAATCAAAGTACTCTAGTGGTAATCTTTTTGAGTCGTCCCGCACATCATGTGCTACAGGCATCTCTAATAGCAGGTTTAGAATCTCGAGATCACCCGCATGCAAGAAAAATGCAATGCAGTGGCGCCGAGTGTGCTTTCTGTCCCACAGATATTCGGGCAAAGCTCTTGACATCGACAAAGAGTATCAAAATCCGGCGATGTAGCGCTGAAGGTGGAATTATCTTTGATTTCGAAGTCGATACCTGGCAATTCCAAAACAAGCTTCACTAAGGAAGGATCTCCGCATAAAATGACAGCATGTAGCGGTGCCCAACCCAGAGGATGGCGAATGTTGATGAGAGTAGGGGCAATTTCGAGGAGCCTACGCGGATTCAGGCTCACATGTGAGGTGGAAGAGATACTAAGAACATACTCTCGAGCACGGTCAAAGTCGCGATTTACAATAACTCTGCACAAAGCCCGACTTCCTGCTACGACCCACGGAATCTGCATGATAGAAAGCGATAGAGTTTGAGAGCTGTGCAGCTCATCATAGACATATAAATTCTTTGACTTTATAGATGCAAGTGCCATCCTCGTGGTGAAGGTGCTTTCTTTCTATAACTATTTCTCCATTACTTGTATTGCAATGTAGTAAATCGGACTTCAATTTTCGTAGATGATCTGCAAATGCTGTACCGGCCGGACCTGTACACCTATAATTATCATAATCTGCAAATGCTGTACCGGCCGGACCTGTACACCTATAATTATCATAATATCAATATAACCTAATATAACGCGTGTCCTCTTTTGAATGAAAGTGCATCGCCTTAGAGGGAGTGGGAGGGAGCCCGTAGGTTAGGTTTCGCGCATAAGCCGCAACCTCTTAGGGGGAGCTGCTTCAGGTCTGAAGGCGTCCTATACATTGCCAGACCCAGTGTTCATCTGTATATCCATCTGTGTCAGTTCCAGGTGCAAGACAAGAAGGTATTGCTTTTGCGTGGCCAGCTGTAGCTATACGTCAAGATTAATTGCAGCTAAGATAATTAGATCTGTTCCACTGCCCCTTCGAAGGAGAAATTATTATGTACACGACACGGGAACAAACGCCAGGAAAATGAAAGCTCAGGATGGACCGCCTCCTGTCCCAGACCATGTACCGAACCCATTGAAGCAATCCTCGCTTCAACATGCACGCTTCAATTTCCTGTCCTTGATATTTACATTCAACAGCTGTTAGTATGTAAATCCTTATCCAAATATTTAGCTTGTTTGCTTGTTGTTCTCGGGTAATGCGGACAAGACAATGCCGACGTACGACGACGACTGGGACTTCTGAGACTAATGAAGCACACGTGTCGCATCTAGACCTATTAGAGCTAACACAGGCCCTCAAATTTGTCCTTTTCGGTATAATGAACGTGTGCATATCCGTTTGTAACGGATAATCGATCAAAAACCTTTCCGCATTGCTGGCTATATCATGTCTATGTCTATCGCAGCCTTGCGAGAACTTGTTTATCTCACTTTTAACAAACTTCACCCTCAAACATACTGCAATTGTCAACTATGTCCAGCGTCGAGAATCCATCAGTTTTGTGGGCTCAGCGAAGCTCGGCAGTTGCCAAAGAGAAGGTCCGTGCTCTTGGCTTTTTGTTTACCTAAAACTGAAGAACGACGTGCCGCCTTAGAACTTCATCTATCTGACGGTGAAAGTTCAAGGAATTATCCTCTCTACTTTGAGATATGCTATCACAGACACAGCCATTTCTTTGAAAGTCAATGCCAACGAGTGCGTTGTCTAGTGTAGTTTTTGTGGCCCTTTGTGGTTTAATCTGGACCTTGACCCAGAGGAGACAAACAGTGTGAATACGCCTTCAAACTGGATTTTTACGCTGAAGTGATCTCAGACTCAGTACGATGTTCGCTCCTTTGATAACTTGTGGGTATTTCAACTGCATGGCAGGCGTTTGAGAAAAGTAGGACACCGCAATCCGTTACCATCGTTATGTTCAAGAAAGATATTTCTTCTCGATGTTGGCCTCAATTGGCCAAGACTGCACTTCCATATGTCAATACCGACTTCAGTCGATGGACTTGGGAAGGCGATGAGTCAGACGACATGATCGAAAGCGGCTCAAACGAGACTAATGACATGAATGCGGATTCTTCTTTTGCAGGGAATAAAAGTGTAGAGCTCTTGGATCTGGTATTTTTCTTGTAATCAACTAGGATCTCTTCATTTTTACTAATTCGGAAGGTAACAGTCAGATGGGAGCAGGGTTCCACCCGGTGCCGGGACACCGGCGATACCGCAAGTCTTGTGGGCACAACGAAGTTCTTCAACTGAGCAGAAGAAAGTTTGTCTACTCTACTTATTATTCAACAGTCAATTTGTGGATCTGACCTAGGCATAGAACATCATTTTTCTCTCAGTTAATGCTCCAGACATTGCAAAATCTACCTTGAAATATGTCGTCACAGAGACAAGCATTTCTTTTTATGCATATGCGAGAAAGTATGTTAATTGTATGTTAATTGCGACCCTGAATATAAGATTAATATATGTCATGTTTCAGAGAATATGAAGAGTGCGAATATGCTTTGACCTAGACTTTTATGCAGATGTGATACCAGAAGTAAGCACTACATCTTTGTTGAACATTTTCTGCCCACCTAGTAGGCGTTGACTACAGGTGATGGAAGAGCACTTGACGAAGCAAGGTTTTATGATCATTCTCCTCAAAAAGCAGATGAAATCTGCATACTGGCCAGCCTTAGAGAAAACATGCAAACCTTATACCAGAACAGATTTCAAGCGGTGGACATGGGAAGGAGATGAGAATGATGACATTGATGCAAGCTCAGACATTTACTCACTTGGTACAAATAATGAAGAGCATATCAGTCAGGTAATTTTCATCCAAGAAATATTAAATCGAAAACTCGCTAATTGAAATTTGAAATAGGCCAATGAGCTTGGCCAACGCGGAGTTTTTTTTGCCAAGCGCTTCGAACGTCTGAGAGACCTGGAAGACATTTCCGAATCAATCACATGTGTTAGAGCAGCATTGGAGCTGAGACCAGCACCTCACCCAAACCGGGCAGCCTTACTTGATACACTGGGGGACGCACTCGTTCGATTAGTTGAACAAAAGGGTGACTTTAAGGACTTGGAGGAATCCATTCGATGTCATAGGGAGGCATTGGAGCTGTATCCTGCACCTCACCCCTGCAGGCCCCGCTCACTCACCAACCTCGGATCGGCACTCTTTCGATTATTTGAGCAAAAAGGAGGATTTGAGAACCTGGAAGAGTGCATCCAATGCAATAGGGAGGCCTTGGAGCTGATACCCGCACCTCACCACATGCGATGTATCCTACTCAATAACTGTGCAAATGCACTCCAAACACTATTTGAGCAAAAGGGAAATTTTGGGAACTTGGATGAATGTATCCAATACCATAGGGAGGCATTGGAGGCGCCATCTGAAGCTCACTTAAACCGGTCCACCTCACTCATTAACCTTGGAGGTGCTCTTTTCAGGAGATTTGCACAAAAGTCAGACTTCAAAGACCTGGAGGAATCAATTCAATGCCAAAGGGAGGCATTGGAGCTACTTCCCGTACTTGACTCCAATCGGTCTTTCTCACTCAGTAAGAGACTTTGTGAACCTGGAGGAATGCATCCAATGTCATAGGGAGGCATTAGAGCTGAGACCTGTGCCTCACCCGAAACGGTGTGACTCTGTAAATGGCCTTGGTTCTGCGCTCTATCAGAAATTTGAGGAAAAAAGAGACATTGGGGACCTGGAGGAAAGCCTCCAGTGTTATAGGGAGTCCTTGGAGCTGAGACCTGCACCTCACCCCACTAGGTCCACCTCACTCAATAACCTTGCTTCTGCTCTCTTCAGAAGATTTAAGCAAACGAAAGGCTTTGAGAACTTGGAGGAATGTATTCAATGCTATAGGGGGGCATTGGAGCTGACACCTGCACCTCATCCTGAACGGGCCACCACACTTGATAACTTTGCTTCGGCACTCGCTGCACAATCTGAGCAAAAGGGAAAGGGGGGGTCTGAAGACCTGGAGGAATCCATTCAATGCCATAGAGAGGCATTGGATCTGAGACCTGCACCTCACACCAAACGGTCTGCTTCACTTGGTAACCTTGGAAGTGCTCTCTACAGAAGATTTACACAAAAGGGAGTGTTTGAGAATCTGGAGGAATCAATTGCCTGCTTCCAGGAAGCCCTTCAGATCCTTCCTGTATTCCATCCTCATCGTGTAATTTCAGCTCACCTTGGGGTTGCACTCATGAAACTGCATTCCATCACTTCTCAACCCTGGCATCTAGAAGCTGCAATGGATGCCTTCCGTGCTGCCGTCACCATCCAATCTTTATCCCCCCTTGCCCGATTTGATGCTGGGAAAATTTGGGCACGCCATGCACATTCTTCTCATCCGTCTGAATTAGAAGCATACCAACACACCATATCTCTTCTCCCTTGTTTAGCTACACTTGACTTGCATTTGCAAGCCCGCCGAGATACATTACTCAACTCTGATGGTCTCGCTTGTGATGCTGCCAGTTGTGCCATCACTGCAGGAAACCTAGAGCGAGCAATTGAATTTCTCGAAGCAGCCAGAGGAGTGTTTTGGTCTCAGTCGCTCCAACTTCGCACTCCTTTTGATCACCTCCACTCCCAGGCTCCAAACTTGGCAAAGAAGCTACAGGATCTTTCAAATGCCCTTGAGCAAGGGTCATTCCGCAAAGCGTCAATAGCTGCCCACAACAATCAGAAACAACGAATGACCCTGGAGCAAGAGGCAAATCATTTTCGTCGCTTGGATAGAGAATGGACTTGTACACTGAAGGAAGTGCGCAAGCTAGCTGGATTCCAAGATTTTCTGCTGCCAAAGCCTTTTCGTGAGCTGAAGCGCGCAGCCAGTAACCGGCACATAGTCTTGCTGAATGCGAGCAAATACGGATGTGATGGCTTGATTCTCTCAGAAGGTGGTGTAACGCATGTCCCATTCCCAAAGATCACCCTGCAAGGTGCAGTTTTTTTGGACCACTTGCTTCAACTGGCATTATCACCAGATGAGACTTACTCTCACATCTCCGATGAAATTCACTTGATGTTACAGCCTATGTTGGACCAACTGGCCTTATCGCCAGATACAACTGATTCACATATCCCCGATGAAATTTATACAACTTTACGATCCCTTTCTGACCGACTTAAGCCTAAGAAGGCTTTTCAGCATCATATCGTCCCTGGCAATAGGCCTGAGATACTTCAATACATTTTGGTGATATTGTGGATCACAATCGTTCGTCCAGTCATTTGGACTTTCCCCGACTCTGACCGAAGGGAAGGGAGGGTCTTGTAGGTGCCAATTGAGTGTTGGATTCTTCAAAAACCGCCAGATCGGGTAGTTCTTTCCCACCTGATCTTCAGCCGCCGTGCCAGTTGTTTCATGTCGAGCCGCTATGCCGGCTGGTCTGTTTTTCGATGATCTCCATCATAACCATGAATGTTTCGGATCACTGCCGGGAGGCTCATGCCCAATTAGGCTTTGCGGGCGCACATGACCTACCGGCATCACCAAGGCATGGCAATTCTTCTCGTTCCTTGTACTTCCCCTCTGTTGAGCTTGCTTTCACAATATTTATAATTCACTCTTCTGAACAATCTTGAAACAAACCGCTCAGCATATGTAATTGAAAGGAATATCCCTTTCTGGGATATATCCGGAACGAGCTCTCCATTTATGATAAACCCAACCAATACTAATAGGTTTTCAAGTTGAGCTGTGCCGAGTAAGCGCTTGCGCGCTTACTCTACTTCCGTCGTTCCGACCAAGTTCCGACTCTCCCGAGTATTCCTGCTATTTCTAGGGAATCAATGCCATTTCTTAAACAATCAGTGTATGTACATCAACTCTACTAATGAGCAGCATTGCACTCCATTATCCTGTCAACTTCTACATGTTTGATTATACTTAGCCTTAGAGTGATTCATAACTCTCTACTACTGTATGATTACAACTGTTTCTCGGCTTAGCAGTATCTTATCCCACTTATTGTGGAAGGTAGTTGCCCGGTTGTACCAGTGCCTTCAGACAAATTATCCTCTATTGGAAGTACTTTAATTACCTCAGCGCTAGGTGTTTGGTTGTTTTGCAGTCTTACATATATGCATTTGATTACCTAGGACACTAGCTAGATTAACCACCAAGTTTAAAATGATGCAACAGTTGCGCAACAGCAAGCAATGAGTACAACAATAAGTCTGGCACACAATGGGATGCAACTCATAAATGTCTCAGTGGAGTGCATCTCGAGAGCAAAACTAAGGGTGATGATACATCAAGAAGTCTGATGCACATTGGGATATAACTGATACATGAGAGTGAAGAATGCAAGCATAAAACATTTCAAGAGCAAAGGAGTCCAATACTAAGCTGGGGCAGTAGCATGATTGGGAGCAGCCTTGTTGGAGGTGGCTTGCTACATGCTGTATCTGCTGAAATTTCCGTGTGGCACAATTTATTGATGTGGTTGAGGCAAGGTTGAGGGAGGAGCGCTTGAGCCATTCTGTGTGTTGTATTTCACCGATCGGATATGATACGACTCCGACTGTACTTATTAATCATTACTTATCCGGTTACTGATACTTTGTATGTACCGGACCACCTTAGTGATATTTACTACAGTACACAGTATATAAGGCCTTCTCTGAGGCCAGTATCTATAGTGCTCAATCTAGTCTCTCATTATCCAACACGCTTTTAATAATTATTAACTTGTTATAACAAGTCTAGAGATTTTACAATTATTTCTTGCTATTCCCGCTACCTCTTTAGGGTAGAGGGTCTTGTGGTGCTTGAGCTTTTGATCGGGCCCGTTCCTGTTTTACTCACGTGACCTGTCAAATTATGATCAATTAAATTGACGGTACTGAGTAAATCAACGGTTATCAGCTCGCAGGTTTGCAAGTGCAGGTTGTTTTCACCTTTCTTTAACCCACTACTCCCACACTAACCCCTTTCACTAATAACCTAACATGTTACAAGTTTCTGTTCAAGGACACCTTCTGAGCGTCGTTTACAATTTGGTGGAAGCTTGTCATCGAGAGCGATGACAAGCAACACTAGAAGAAAGAAAGACTCACTATCACACAGAAGTAATATGCACGGAGTGTATTAGTGAGGCGATGAGATGAGAGAAGGTGGAAGTAAGTGGAGAAGAGACAGATAGGCTACTAGAAGATCGCATACGTATTTATAGGTACGAGAGCAAATAGTACAAAATAGCATATAGTCGTGACAAGAACGTGAGGTGATCGTAGGCGTCGGAGCTGTAAGCGCGTAGCAGGCTTACATTTGGATGTCTATTTCTCTTCTGTCTCCCCATTGTTTGTATCTCGCTTAAGTGTCCCAACCTCGCAGGCTAGTGTCTTCTCAGACACAGTGACTTTTTCCCCAAAAAACCGAGCGCTCTCTCTTCCATTCAAGTTCCATTTATCCCAATGTCTGCCGGGTATCGACGCTGTCTTCAGTACCGACCTGCAGACCTCCTCTCCGTCTTCTGGCAAACTGGTCATGTTGCTGCCCCATTACAATCTTCCACAGGTTTAAGCTCTTCCCCCCACTTTACCTGAGCGATATTCATTTGCCGGTAAGTATATTGGAGTAAATTTGCACCCTCTGCTGAACGGAGGATTTTGAACGGTCAGTATAGGTCAAAGTAGTGTCTCATCCCTTCTATTCTTCCATTTTTCAGTGGGTTAGGTTTGTCCTGTATGTATACCTTAATATTCGAGATTACTGATTCTTTTGCAGATGGTCAGCCAGGAGTGCAACCTCCCTTGCCCATGCCTGCTCCTATCAATAACTGTATGTTAACCCAATTTACACTAAAGTGCGAGCTAACATCTACTTTTCAGATGTACCTTTCAGTGAGCGTTTACTAGGAGGTCATGTACGAGCTGCAAGCATGACCTCCGTTAGAGCTGCAACGGTTGGACATGCAATTGCTGCAAGCATGTCCAACACCCTCTCTTACTTGTACTTGATTTGTAGAGTTTTGTCGCTTATTCCATATTTGTACGTATGGCGGAATTTGTTATATAATACCCGCGCCAATTATTTCATTTGTTTGGGATTGTGCACTGATTGGTATCGCTGAACTGCAGCTCTTAGATTTTGATCAGTGGGTTTCTTCTCTGCATACGTGCTGTGACAATCTCATGGGGATAGCTCAGTGATCTGAAATACGGTCCGGGTTATGGGATCACTCGCTTTGAACAATGGAAGTGTGCAGAATTTTTGGGTCTGAATCCTCCACTAGAGGTGTGTTTCCTCTTTTGTTGTGGTCCAGATTTTAACCTTCGACCTCAGATCTTGCCGGTTCTCAAGATATTACAAGATTTGAAAGATCATCCATGGCGTATGTCTCGCATGTTGTATCTGTTTTAAAGTCAGAGATTGTTGTGAGGGTTTGCCATTGTGGGATGTTTTCAGGTGCTTGCTTGGGGAGGTAGCGGGCACTGCCGTGTACCGGCGTTACTGGTTATTATCAAGTGTACATAATGACAGGTGCCACATAATTAACTGCGCATCAGGGATTCTCATGTGCGTATGGCAGAGTGGTTCTGCTGCTGTCAACGGGTGTCAACGGAATTACAACGGTGTGATCAGCGGGTTGGTAGTTCAATCCTTACTGGTAACATTTTGTTATTCTTTTTTATTAGGTTAGGTTAAGTTAGGGTTAGGGGTTTGCGCCGCCACAGGCGGCTCGCGCACAGGCGGCTTGCGCACAGCGCGAAAGTTAGCGGTTAGGGTTAGGCTAGGGTTAGGGTTAGGGGTTAGGTGCCGCCGCAGGCGGCTCGCTGCGCCGCGAAAGTTAGAGGTTAGGGTTGGGAATATTTTGATAGCGTAAACAAGGCTTTAGCGTGCCTGCGGGATTAATGATTACAATATGATAATTATAAACCTGTCTTGTTATAACAATAAAAAATCATACAAGCTAATACTTACTAATAGCAAGTAGATAATTATTATATCTGTGTCCTGAGCTCAGTCTCTTCTGTCTATCAAGCCTCACGGCTTATTCAGTCCCTGCGCCGAGTATTTACAACACTGTGTTCCTTCAACGACGGCACTATACTCCCTCTATCAGAGGATGTTCTTCTGGTGAGTTCTTCCCCAGATTTGTCCAGACAATTCTCTGGGTGTTCTCCAGGACTCTCCAGGCTTATTGTCACCAGCCTGGACCCATCCTCTGGGCCTCTCACTTGGACATTTGAAGTTGTAGCATATTTATCCACAGGTGGAGTGACAAACTGACTTCTCTCTATCCTAACTCTGCCAGGTATGTTCTCATATCATGCATATCATCCGTTTGACAATATTCCTTACAGTTTCTTGATTATTGCTATGCCAGTAATTATAGTAGCAGCTCTTTTTGTGTCTGGGAGTCCCACACATAGTTTTTCAACCATTTCCTGCTTCCTATTTGTAAGAGCCCTGACTCTTAATGCCTCAGACCATGAGCAAGATCTCGGTCTATTAGAGAAATAGACCGAAACGAGTATGTGGTACGAGGATAAGAGTAGACTAATTATGTAATATCGGCGCTAACGGCAATGAATGTGCCGTAGGCGTTACACATGCCCCTAGATTGACCCCACAGGTCCATCTTACCAAAAAAAAAACAAAAGAGAAAGATGGAAAAGGGAAAACATAACAAAGAGAAACATACAGTCATCTAATAGGTAACGTACGATGTAGTATGCTGGCAATTTCCATAAGTGCAGAAGAAGAGAAAGTGTCCTGTGAAAATCACCGGATTCTCTGGATGCTGACACTAAGTCCAGATTGAGATGGTGGTGGCACATTGGAGACAGTAGATCTCCAGCGCCATGAATGGGAGCATTGATTGGGAGCACAAATATGGTGATGGGGAGTTTCAGTGGGTGAGGGTGATGGCATGAGTGTACCAGATTGGGATGGGCAACGACTTGAACAAAGCAAGAGCGAACCAAACGCACCATACACATTGTGTTTGACACGTTTACGAAGGCCTGTTGGTGGAACAGCAGTCACAGGGGCAATATAAGGCACAGGTGTACACTCGGTTGGAGTGTTTGAGAGATGAACATGAACTGGCGGTGTGCCAGCTGTGTGTTCGAGCCCCATGACATGTTCATCCATGAATACTTCAAGTTTCCGGCCTGCTTTCCGCAGTTCAGCCACCTCCCGTGCAAACTCTGAGGTTGGTTGGAGTGGAAATGAAGGGGAAGTGGGTTTGGAGGGTGAAACCAATGTCAGAGCATGTGGAGATGATTTCAATGCGTTCAGTGCGTTCGAAGCGAGCGTGGGAGTCGGTGATGAGGCAGTAGGAGCGGTCAAAGGTGATGGAGAACTTGGAGCAGGAGGTGGTGTTTGAGATTTGGACAGTTCCATCCCAAACTCTTCTCCCAGTCTCTTAATAGACTCTATCATCTGAAAACAGACCTCTGCCTGGAAACCTTCTTCCTTCACTGCCCAGCAACATCTTAATGTTGAATCCTGCACCACTGCCTCTGCCAAATCCCTACCAGCCACTGAAATACCATGCTGTTCCCAGAGCTGCTTAAAGTTGACTAGCAGCTGTGGGAGGAGAAGTCCAGGATCCCAGAGATGTGTGAGAGAGGATCATGAGGGAACATGGAAAGGATTTGAGAAAGAAAAGAGTAAGCCAGAGCCATGACAGAGTCATGGCTTGAGTTGTGCTGTTGTGTGGTTATATTGCTGTAATAGTCCTATTCAGGACAAGGTTGCTCAAAATAGTGTAAGAGCCCTGACTCTTAATGCCTCAGACCATGAGCAAGATCTCGTTCTATTAGAGAAATAGACCGAAACAAGTATGTGGTACGAGGATAAGAGTAGACTAATTATGTAATATCGGCGCTAACGGCAATGAACATGCCATAGGCGTTACACTATTCCTATTTTCTATCTACTCCTGTACTCTTGTTTCTTTGCACCTTGCTCAATAAATCCCAGCGTCACCTCCTCAACGCGGCTGCTTTTTTGACTAATCACACAGTGATTTTTCTTGAATAGTGCCCACAGCTGGTTAGCAATCCATACCAGGGGCCAAGTTTCTCTTTGGAATTGTGAGAAGTACTGGAATTTGTTCACTCCCTGTGCACGCAACACGAACGTGACTTTATCGTCTGTTGGATCATATCATTTATCTGCACTCAAACATTGCTCAAACGAAGTCAATCAAGCGCTAGTGAAAGTTAATGATCAGTTAAGCATAGTCAGGAGCAGAAATAAGAGTAAGCATGTTGTAAATACTCGGCGCAGGGAACTGAATAAGCCGTGAGGCTTGAGAGATAGAAGATAACTGGATAACTATAGATACTGGCCTCAGAGAAGGCCTTATATACTGTGTACTGTAGTAAATATTACTAAGGTGGTCCGGTACATACAAAGTATCAGTAACCGGATAAGTAATGATTAATACGTACAGTTACGTCACAGGTCACACCTGTTTCCGAAAACCCCGCCATTATTTTTCTTTTGAATTTTGAGATTTTTTTGGATTTAATTTTTTGGGTATTTACATCATGTGAGTACGAGCTGATTGAAATGGTACAATAACAGGAAATACTATAAGATGAACAAAAGATGAAGGGGCAAGATGTGACCCCAAGTACATTTGTCTTGTAGTCGGGGATTGCTGCGCAGCAGCGTTAAGGATGGGGTTACAGGTAAGGCTTTGCAAGGCACCATCTCATGTACTGAATTCTTGCTCTAGAAGTCAAACTCACCTCCACGTCTCTGGTGGTGTCCAACAGGTCCCTTTGCGTTCCTTCCTATTCATGCTGCTGGAATCTATGATTTTTCTGGTAACTCTCATGTGGACGCTTTGGACTATATCATATCATCATATACACCCACTCTTAGTCCTCTCCTTGCTCAAGCATCCCAATTAGATGAGAACTTTAGCATGCTTGCTATAGTTGAGCCCAGCGGTCTGCATTACACACTGGAGGAGCTGGCAAAAATCAAAAAGTGGGTCCTGGCTGAACATTTAATAGCTCTGGGAGCACCAGAGTCACCCACTACTACCACCGTTGAAGATGTGCTATCCCACATTTCCAAAGCCTCAATTGCACACTTTGCATGCCATGGGACTCAGAACAACGAAAAGCCGCTTGAAAGTGCTCTCCAAGTTCTACCAGGTGATCAAGTGGAAATTTCAAGGATAATGGAGCTCCGTTTGAACGCGTCGTTGGCATTTCTCAGCGCATGTGAAACTGCAACGGGGGATAAGAAGGCTCCTGATGAAACTGTTCATATCGCTGCTGCAATGTTATTTGCAGGATTCAAAAGTGTTGTGGGCACAATGTGGTCTGTAATCTAATTGCTGTTCTTGCTAAATGTTCCCCTGCTGATAATTGGTTTTCAAAGGGCCATTCGAGACTCAGATGCCCCAGATGTTGTCAATAGCGTGTATAGACATCTATTCAAAGATGGCACAACACAAATTCCGGATACCACAGAGGCTGCACTAGCTCTACACCTTGCCGTAAAGAAAATGCGCAAGGAAACCAAGTGCTCGTTTGAGCGGTGGGTCCCGTTTATTCACCTGGGACTTTGATTGCAATAAATGGCCTTTTCGGAACGAGTTTGGAGTCACATACATAGTTCAATAATACTGTTATTCATGATTACAACTCGGGCTCGGATTTGGCTTTTCTCAACGTAGTTCACTTATCTTGGGTAGATATTTCTTTTCATTTGTGCGATGGGTGAAAATGGAGCGACGATGATTGTACCCGAATCTGGTTTCGAAGGGTTGGGCGGCAGGACCGCAAGAGTTTGCAAGAGTCGGCGATGGCACGGAAATCTGTTGGAGGGTATAAGTAACGTTTATCTGAACAGAACAGATTATATTAATAATAAGACGAACACTAAATGGACCCGTATATACCGTGTTTGCTTCATGATTCTCGTTTCGATCAGTTCGAGTTCGGATTGAATTTCTATGGTCGAGAGGCTAACGTCTGACTCTTCGATAGCTAAACACAGATGTATTTAGCAGCTATCACCTCACTGGATTTACGACTCACAAGTTGGAGCCGTTGACGACACTGAAACGGTTGCTCCGAGATCCAGTATCTCATAGTATCAGTCATGGAAGACCGGTCCCTGTAACGAGCAATGTGCAATCTATCTACCTTGATAGATATTGAAGCAGATAGCTTCTCGCTATGTTTACCCAGACTCCGGGTTTGTACCGCAAAATAATGGATGTACCGAAAGGAAGAAGTTATAGAAGCTCAATATAGAACTAAAGATCCAGCTCACTGAATGCTCATCAGAAAGAAAAAAGCCACCAGGATACCATTATCGGAGGCACAGACAATCCTCTTCGAACACGTCTTACAGCTGTCCACTAGAAGAGTCCGCGGGCCCTAGTTTGTGAAACGAAAGTGGAATGGATGAAGTAAGGTTCCGGGTCGTAATTCGAGCGAGGTCTGCGATCCGAATGGAAGTACGAAGGATGGACTGGAGTTTATTCTGGGTCTGTCTCGGCAAATCCAAGCTGGAAAATGGGAAGAGGTTACGGAAGTGACGAGACAAAGGCGGAGATAGATACTAAGATAGATCTGGGAGAGAACGATGTGAGTGGGAGGTGGGCGCAAGAGCACGTATGCGTTACCATAAAAGGTTTTGACATAGGGAAAAGGAGGTAGATATCAGAGTCGGTCCCGAGCATCGTTTTGACAATAAACAATAAATAAGTCTAAGTGGCGGAGAAACCAGGCCTAAAAGTAAAATGGCACGAATTGGT
This sequence comes from Rhodocollybia butyracea, assembly GCA_015501585.1. NCBI lineage: Eukaryota > Fungi > Basidiomycota > Agaricomycetes > Agaricales > Omphalotaceae > Rhodocollybia > Rhodocollybia butyracea. The sequence continues at coordinate 7,264 of JADNRY010000444.1, read as the reverse complement.
AGTGGAGCCATGCGCAAAGGTGAAGATATCTCGTGCTGCAAGCTACCCATCTTTTTCCCAATGGCCTCGTCTCAGCCCATCGATGCCAAGTCACACCTGTGTCAAGTTCTACTGTTCCGATTGTTACTGTACGTTTGTAGCGCATAGATTAGGTGAGTCCTGATTCCAGCATTCGCGATAGCTGAAGCAAGTCGTCGGCGTCAGTCGGAGTTATCCAATCACAAGTTTGGCCACTGGACTATTCGGTTGAGTCGGAATAGCTCGCGTTAGGATTCTGACAGGTCATGAAATGCAAAGAGAGTAAATTATGAGCTCAGTACTCACCACACCAGTGACCAGTCACTCAACGTATCCTCCCTTCCCTTCGGATATTCAATCTATTTGGCAAACTATGTGTGGTTCGTGTCGTTGATCCAGAAGACTTTTAGTTGAGACGTCGCTTTGAAATGGCTTGGTTCGAGTCTAGAGTCTAGACCTCTAGCGCCAGTACTGAGAAAGGATAAGGTCACGCGTCATTTGTCATCAATATTATCTTATCTTTCTCGTCCTTGATCAGACCCGTCTTTGGTAGGCGAATATTTATCCCATTCACTATGTATGTATGTTCGAGTCTCAAACATCGACTTTGGAAAAACCTACGCTTGAATCCCGCACCAGGGATGTTCCGCCGTCGCTTTCGACGCCCTTCCGAATCTCAATCCGCTGGCGGCTAATAGAAACATAGCAATAGTAGTACAACGGCTAAGAACAAGAACAAGAACACAACAAAACACACAACATACAACACTAGCAAAGCAACCTTCATTACTTTACTCACGCGAACAACATCAATATCGGCGCCCCCATCTTACGCATATCACCCATCTGCCACCCCTGACTAAACTTACCCTAATCTCTTTCTCACTCAGATACATCTCCTCCAGCTCTCTCCCCTCATGAAACTTGTACATTTCCCAGCATAAAACAGCACCTTCTCTACGTCCTGCAGAAACCCATACACGTTCAACAGCTGATGCGCCGTGGTCTTGTACTGCTCGGTTCCCTGTTGACCTTCCTATTCGAGTTCCCGGAAACGAACTAAGGCAGGTTGGATCTATGCATGCGTGTTTTGGAGTGCCCGGGGCCGGTTTCTGGGAGGGAGGTGTGAGGACGATGTCTTTAGCGAATTTGGAACGGTGGGTGTACCCGATTTTGTGACGGGTGGGATCGGAGCAGGAAAGCCCAGTGTCGGTGCAGATGCAGCAGTGTATACCGTATGGTACGAGAGCTTTGGCGCGGTCGGCGGCGGATTCCAGGGTCTCGCAGTATGAGAGGGTGATTTGGGAGTTGGGGGGTATGTCGCGGACGGAGAAGGATTCGGGGTGCCAGCCGAAGACAGTGTTTGGGCCATAGCTATTGAATAAGGGCCATCGTGGACTTGAACACCATTTGTTTTGATGCGTGGGTGGTATATTTCTGTAAGGAGTTCAATTAGGAATCGGGAAGGACGCGTACCCGACGAGTTCATCTGGAAGAAAGATTTTCAAGTCACAATCTCAATAACGGATAAAAAAGGCGTACCACTTCCATCATGCTGATGACTTGAACTCGCCTTTATACTCAACCGAAATTCCATCAAACGCTGTCTTCACCAGATTGACTTTTGTAGTCTTTGGGGACGCCTGTTGTATTCGTCGTCAACGCGTCAACTTTTCGAGTTCAGTGGCGTTTGAATGTACGATATACTTACCTACTTCTGCCACAACGCCATGGCTTAGTTTGCTGAACTTGGGAGGTATAGACGCATCCGAGTCTGGGATTGCTTTGTTGATTTGCTCCTTGGCTTTCAAAGTAGTGAGAAAACCGCGCTTCATGATGGTAGGTCGAGAAAGAGAACAATGGCGGTTTTTTCATCTTTAGGTAATAGAAGCCTTTGTCTGATCTCGTGGTCTGCCACTCATCGATAATGAATCACTAAAAAAGAGATCCTCTAGAGGTGATATTCTGTAATTCAAACGCTCAATCAGCAAGGGCAAGACTTGGAATATGCGGACGGAAAATATTGAGGTGATGTTTCCTTTCTGGGTTTTGTTGTTCCGCGGCCAGGCCGTAAATCGGCCAATACCGTTCACGTCACGTTGCACTCTTTTTAGACTTCGGGATAGGTCTACGATGCTTTCAGTCAGAATGAATCCATACAAGCCATAGCAAGCACGCCATTTTTGCCACAGACTCGGCCCAAACTAGCACTGCCGACTCGTAACTTGTCTAGATCCAACGACCATGCTATGTGTCCCCGGTCCCTTGTACTCATCCCTCTGTTCAAAGCAAGTAAGTACTACAATCATGAGAAACGGCAAGCCAGTCAATATTTCAATTTTGAGTATCAACCCCACACTGGGTAAAGCGTTCGTTATCACCTCCCCAAATCAAGTGATAAATACAAATGGAACATGTCATCGTATGTGCACACTCGTTGTATTTATGCATCTATATAACAGACTCTACGCTCCCAAAATCGCACTAGTGTTAGCGAACATTTGACCGCAAAGATCACTTGGCAAGAAATAGTACTCCCATGCTTTCATACATGTCAATCCAGGATGTAACGTCTTCGAAGTTCTTGGAACTTTCCGTCTGCCTATGGGTACCAAAAACAATGGCAATGGGGCCAGCGACCGTGCAAGTATCAGATTACTTTGAAAACCCTGAGAGAACGTACCGTCAAAGTATTATCAGCAGTGACTTTTTTGAACATGCCATTTTGGGCAAATTTTGGGGAAATACGCCCTTGAGGCATCTACACAATTAGGGATAAGAGATAATTTTTATTTAAGCTACACAGTACTCCGAGACAATGAATTAGATTTAGGGAAAGGAGAAAATTAATCACAGTAGTAACAAATGCCCCATCCCCGGGAACACGACTTGTAATTGAAGATCCTTCGGGTAACGTCCTCATACTACTCTCGTCAACCCACTCAATCAAGGACCAGTATCACCATTACCACTCGCGAATGTGGATAGCTGGAGCGTGAAGACGCCGGTGGATTGACCAAAGGGGAGGTAGAGTTCCAGGGCAGACCAAGGATGTTTCAGTATGAGTTGTTGATGATAGTGTGAAACCTGAACTTAACTTAACCCTATCATTCATAACTTGAAAAAAAAAATTACAATTGCTCTGATACGCGGCTGATCATCGGCCACTAATCTCACTAATCTTGCCAAACAATGTGTTTCGGCAAAAGAAAGCAATGGCAGAATTGACTCATGTAATATTGGGGAATGCATTAGGCTACTTATTTCCATGATTTCATCTACTTCTACTCCAACATGCCAGCTATGGCCTGTGTACTCTACAATGCATTTTATCAGTGCTAGTATGGGGATACTCTCAAATCATGACATACATGTTATTATGATCCAAAGGCAAACCGGGCTCGAGAGCGGGAAGATTGCTTATTTTAGAGAGCCTGTGTGAGTGCAAAGGCTCTCCGCCGAGAATGGGGGCCCTTGGCTCCGTGACTGGGACTAGAGGGTGTATGAGCGCCAGGGGAAGCTGGTCACTGGGCAGATTTGGGGGTCTTTGGATGTGGTTCTTGGGTGGCATCATTTTTTGGCCACTCCGCTGCCGGCTTAACTGGAGCACCTGGGGGGGTATTTGGTGGCTCTTTCTGGTCAGAGGGGGGAGTCTGGGGACGCGATGTTGGCTGGGCGGCACCCTTGTGTTCCTTCGCTGGATGCTCGGTGGTTAGAGCTTTCTGCCAGGACTCTGCGGTGGCATCTTTGTCGTGATCGTTGTTTTTCCCAGCTGGAGCAGCATCATGATGCTTGATGGTTTGAGCTTGCTTGGGAGACTGGGAAGGCTCTGCAACCCCAGTGGCAGCCTTGTTTGGAGCACTACTGGTGGAAGTGCCTTTCTTGTCCTTAACGACTACCTTTGCTCTCCAAATACCCATTTTCCTGTTATCCGTTGTTTCAAACTCAATAGGCTTTTCCATTTTGTCCTCCAAATCTTTGCCAGTCCCTTCAATCCCCCCAATTGCCATGGACCAAATTGTAGATTTCGATGTTTTTGTGTTATAGGCGGATTTGATTGGGTTGTTAATCTTCTGCATATCTTTGCCAACTTCAGACCCAAAGTTTTTCTTATTAGGTACGGTCAGCCATAGTGATTCAGGGTGTGATTCAGAACATGGATCCAGTTGCTGAATCACAACCTGAATCACTGGTGTGTCGAAGCGGCTCTTTAGCTGCTTCGACACTCCCAGAAACACGTTTCCGTTTCGTACAGCCACTTGTAAAGTATTATTTAGGTAATTCCATTAAAAAATACTCATTTAACTCAATTCTTTTTTACACTGGACATGATAAAATCCGGCTAAAATCACGCCAAAATGGTCAGAGCTCACAGCAAAAAAGCTGGGGCCATGAAAAGCAACACCTTTCTAAGCACCCGTTAAGTCATACGATTCCGATGTTGTACTTACTCTAAGCACATACAATGAAAATGAAAAAAGAGTTATGTGCGGCATGTTCAATGCTCAAAATATCCTTGGGATAAAAGTTACTTGTGACAGACAAGTCACAGCTCAGAGCCTCAATATTCACCTTATGTTTTTGGCAGGTGAATCACTGCTCTGAATCACTCTTAGAATCAGAATTTGGATGTGGTTGGTCACCTTTGAATCGCGTTTCACTAGGGTTTCAGAGTGTTTCGAAAAATCAGAATCACACCCAGAATCACAGCTGAAACCCATGGCTGACCGTGCCTATTGTTCAAGCTCTCGCATTTGAGCTCCAATATTGTGAGCTCATTTGTTGACTTCTGGAGGACTTTTATATCGGACTGTTGTTTTGTGCCCTCATAGACCAGGTCTTCACGAGTGACACCAAAGTCTTTACCCAGAGTATCCTCGAGAAATATGGCAAGCTCCACTTGGGCCCATCCTTCCCAGCCGCCTTTTAGTTTCCAAGCTCTGCCAATCTTCTCTTTTATCGCTGGTAGCGCAACCCACTTTGTCAGTTCAGAGCCAAGATCAAATGGTTCCTGCTTTGAATCCTTGGTAGACTTCAGAATCAAGTTTAAAATGAAGCAAAAATAATCACTGGGTCCGGAGGTGATGATACAGGCCTAGCACCCACTGCAAGGAATAACCCAAGCAGCGCATGAATAAATTGGAAGAATTAACCGCATAGTAGTTCTTCAGTGTGGAGAAAGAGTTTAAAGTGTTAGATAGATGAATTGTAGCGTGAATGTTGTCAATTGAGCCTGCAATTGACAATGAGAGCTGGTCAACAGTTGGGGGGTCTAAGGTAAAAAATCAGAGATTATATATTATCTGAATCTGAGGTGTGACACAGAGCAAATTGGTAGTGACAGCGCAGCTCTGTTACTTTGGTGAACCCACCTACATTGCCATCTGTAAACTGTAAAGTACTACCGGGCTTGAGCAACCTCCGAGAATTTTTTTCATCTCACTGAGAACTGCCCTAACAATAAAGTCATTAGACCTGTGGTAGTTGCTCTAATCACGCTAGCAGTTCATCGCATTACCATGGTCAATTATAGTACTATTATCGGGAAACATGGAACAAAAATGGGAGCGGCAAGGGAGCGGGTGTAAAATTGTCACTGGTGGTCAGCTCATTGCCACAGACTCTTGGCTATATAGTTCCGCCTTCCCTAATAATCCACCCGAGGAGGTTGCATGAGCCCATTGGTACTTCAAGTCACAGTTTAAAGATGGCAATGAGGGCGGGTTCACCAAAGTAACATAGCTCAGCCTTTGCTATCAATCCGCTCATCAGCGCTCAAATTGTAAGGCGCATGAGCTTGTTATTTACAGTTTAATAGTAGAATTAAGCGAAAAGGGCAGTCATGTGCCAAGTATGCTACTTTGGTGAACCCGCCTTGGCACATCACTGCCTGAACTCTAGGCTCACTTGAAGTACTACTAAGAAAAAATTAATTCCAGGATGATGCAGTTGATGAACATTTCTCACGAAGTTGATGTAAGTAGTCCAGTGCTCACGAAACTGATGTAGATCTTATAAGCTCAGTGCCCACTGCTGCTGACCATCTCTTTGAAGCTTGGCTTGGCTTACGACCAAGGGTTTGGATACAGGTACTGACCGGATGGAATTATGGATTCCAATCTGGTTCCGATAATTAACTATCGTTGTGTTATAGGGTAAGGTGAAGCACAGCCCTTCAATAATCCCACCATAACCTTCATGCATCTATGATCTATCTTAAACGTGACCTTAGGCACCGAGACATTTACTCAAGGAATATTCTAACTTCCATCCCCCTTCATCAAGCAGTACTTATGTTGCAGTGTGACAAGTTTACATCAGCAAAACATGTGGCCTGGAAGCCGCTGGAAAATTGGCTGGAAGCGGCTGTATCGTGTATGACAATGGCTCCAGGTTAGCCACATTTTGCTGATGTATTTATAATATCAGACTAAGAAAGCTTGGTGTGGCAGTGGGCACTGATGAGCTTCCCTGCCCTGCCCACTGATGACAACCCACTTTCATTCCATGTTCCATGATCGTAGTAAGATGAACTTATTGTGTTTGGAGCAACTGACTGAGATGTGAAGACTCCTGGGTACTCAATTCATGACCCTTGAACTGACCAGTTCCTGCCAGGGCCCTCACTGGAATTGCACTGGCATGTAAGGAGACTGAAGATTATTCATGATATTATAATTGATGTGAACAGGTCTACCATGGCTAATTTCTTGGGGAAGGTGAGTTGATCATGATACATTCATGCATTTCCGGGTTGGAGGAATTGGCCATACTTAAGTCAACACTGGATACTGTCAGGTAGTAGTTTGTTTTCGAGAATGTGGGTACTCAGGTAAGTATATCACCGGACCGCCTCAAAAGCTTCAAGAGCTGGCAGCGCTTAATCAACTACACTAGTAATATGTAAATGGTTTTAGCCGATGCGCACATGAAATGGCACATCCGCCGAGGCTACGCCTCTGCCAAAGGTACACATACACAGACACTTACGCGTCCCCCAAATCTTGCTTATCAATTCCGAGTGCTATAGATTCAATATAGATTGGTTAGTAAGGGGGTAGAATAATTTAACTGTATATAAACCCCCATAGTACACAAGAATAAAAATCTCTTTCTTCCCCTCTCAATTGCCCCCATTAAGTCTAGTCTTTGAGACTACCAAATTAAGTCTTGTCAGTGTATCCTGATTTGATCCTGATTGGATTAGTTGGTAAGCTTAAGTCCACATGAGTCTAGTAAATAGTTC